>JAVQJF010025536.1:0-70555 GCA_036023855.1 Gadopsis marmoratus | reverse complement strand
TTTTCAGACAATTGTCAATGAATAATTGATTGATTTAGTAAGATATCGCTCTCTAATTGTTTAGTTTGTAAATATTTCATGGGTGGCGTTAAATCAGCCTGATGGCAGATGCAGAGGGGCAGCCTGCAATGAAGATCATTCAAGTTCAGGTCTCCTGTCTTCTGCCTGCAGGAAGTCACTCTGTATGGTTTTCTCACATAGGAGAACAATCATATGGTTATGGCTGCGATGCATTGATTCAGATACTGGCTACACTTTAAAGTGTCTGTTGGTGCCAGGAGACTTTCTTCGGGCTCAGCACAAGTTGCACAACATGTACATTAACTGCTACTATAATGCAGGTTTGCCCTTGAATGGTTTTATGCATTCTGCTGCTGGATATTTAAATTACTTCATGTTTTTATCTCTCAATGCCTGCCCATCCAATCAGGATGCAGGTACATTTGTGATATGTCCCATGTCAAATTATACTTTACAGCTACAAGGTCTAGATGAGCTGGTTTTGATTAAGGGTCCTGTACAAACACACAGGCAGGCACCTGCATCTAAACACTCACATAAATGCAAGGCCTGGCTAGAGCCTCCCGCTTGTGTTGTCTGTGTGCTGTGCCACCTAGTGGTTGCTCCGGGTGTTGCTTCTTCCTGTGATCCATTTAACCTCTACACCTGCTGTATATTACTACAACGGTATCATAACACTGCACCCTCAGATACAGGGGGTTCTGCCTCATGGTTCAACTTTTTTCACCTGCAGACTCAAAAAGAAACTGAATAAAGGGCTTTTCTTGCATAAAATGAGTTTCCCTTTGAGCAAGTACTATATCTAAAGAATCAGATTTATCAGAAAACTAAATTATTTATCAGGCATTTATCTTTAAAATTAGTCCTGAAAGAATCTGTGAGGTGGTGAGCCTAATTGGTCTTATTACACTTCATTCCCTTACAGAGGGACTGTGGCACTTTTTTGCGATATTCTTGTTGAAACAAGATATTGTTCTGCATGACTATCCAGTTTTCAGTCTTTCTGCTCAGCACTTTTCTCTCTGTCTTCCCGCTTGTCTCTCTCTTCTGTCTTCTTGCCTGTCAGGCCCGTTGTATATCCATTAGTGTGCTTACATGTCTGTCCTCCAGCCCCATTGTGTTCTTATGTTTCTTTGTCTCGTCTTTCTGCCTGTCAGGGCCGTTATTCTTCAGTGTCTCTACAGGTCTGTCTGTCTATCTGCCTGTCTTCCAACCTGTCTGTCTCTTATTTATTTATTTATTTATTTATTTTTTGTCTTACCTGTCTCTCTGGTATTCAGTGTTGGTTGGAGGCCAGGCTGCCGAGCTTCACTGTAAAGTGCTCGACTGATTGGAAGGGACACTTTTCCAATGGCGCTGCGCTGCCTCTAATATTCTGTTTGTCGTTGGGTGTGAGGCTGATTTATCACGCCTCCTCTCCTGCTGACATTCAGATTCACTTTGATTGGCGGCTGGACGGAATGACACCCACCACTACCAACACCGCTAACATCGCTGCGGCTCTTGCACGCATGCACAAACACACACACACACTCTGCATAATCACAGTCAGGTATGCAGTGTATATGAATATGCCTATTACGCAAATACACACCCACTAACATTTAGACATGAAGACATGCACTTGCATATACATATACTCACTCATAAACTCACCCAAACACACACAGACTAAGTGGATAACTGTTGTGCTGACCTCTGTTTTCAGCATTACTTGTTTGTTAGCGTTGTATTGAGTTTATTGAACAACGTGGGCAGATTGCTGCTCTTCTGTTGTTCTCTCACCTCACGAACTCTATAATATGATAGCCTTTCCCACTTCTAATACTTTCAGTACCCGGCCTAAGGCCCAAGCTACCACACTCCTGTGTTGAATAACATCTCTCTCCTTATTTTTCTCACCCTCTGTCCCTCCCTTCTCCCCCCCATCCATCCTTTTATAACTCACCTCAGCCTTAGATTTAATTGCTTATCTGTGTGTAAATGTATTAACCCTCTGCTGTATCTGTTTTGCTGCCGTCCCGGGGGCCCGACAAGCCTCTGTGACTGCCGTGCCTTACATCCAATGAATAGTCCTTCTCTGAGTGGTAATAGGGAATCAGCATCGTAGCAGCAAGCATTGGCGGCGTGTAAGAGATAAATCAGATTGGGGGTCTTGCTTTGCCAGTTTATTGAATCTAAATTGCGTGCGCGCGTGGCCCCCGCCGGCCCTACACGGCCCATCCATCTCCCGGCTGATAATGGAGCGGGCCCGATTCCACCTGGTGGGAGCATTATTACATTTCCCCTCTAACGAGACCCAGCTAATCCTGCCAAGGGAGGAGGACAGGAGAGAAGAGAGGAGGGAAGAGAATAGCAGAGAAGGAGGATGTTGGGGGAGGAGGAGAAGAAAGGAATAGAGGGCAGGAGAAAAGAGAGAGAGAAGAGGAGATTCTGTTTAAAAACAAAAAAAGAAAAAACGAATTGCAAACATCCTGGCAGACTGCCTTTCCCTCCCACTCTCCCTCTTTCCATCGTTCTCACTTTCTTCCTCTCTGTTGCTGTGCATAAAACATCTTCCAGCGCCATCAGAGCTACATGGCCCCTGGGCCCCTGAGCTGCAATTACACTCATAATCACAATGCGATTTCACTGATGCTCTCCGCCCATTCCTGCTGCCATCCCTCCTCTTTCCCTCCGCCCCTGCAGCCAAGACTGAACGAAGTCTAAATGAAGTGAAAGGCCTCTCCTCTCCCCAACACCCGGCCGTTTATTACCTGCTCTAATAAAAGTCCATCACAGAATTATCCTACAATGAACTGGAGCTTCTAAGTTGCCAAGAAATATACTTCCAATAAGTGGCCTCTGCACACAGACATGCCTATATTTCTAGATGAGTACAGCTGTGAGGCTTAAATATTTTTACATGCTTTTTACAACTATAACATTAACAGGCTTTTCATGATAGTGCAGCAAAGTGTGTTGCAGTAATCTATTTTTTTGCAGTTTATCTTTTTTAGAGCAGAGCTCCTTATTGATGTAATTAAATCGTATCCCCGGCTCAGCGCTCAGGCCTACTTTCATTGTTTTGAGGGGGCAGCAGCCCCGTGAGGCAGTGCACTGATGAGAGATGGATAAACAGTTTGATTTGCTGCTATCGCTCCAAGGCACAGTGTACTGGAGAGATGAGCAAGAGAAGGAAGAGACAGCATAAAAACGGGGAGGGGTGGGAGAGGGCAAAACAGAAAGAGAGAAGAGAGAGCGAGAGGATAAGAGAACCTGTTGGGGGAGGGATGAAGGAATAGAGGTGGAGGATAAACATGCAAACAAAAAGAGGCGACAAATCACTCCTGTTGTTTGTGTGCACATGTTTGTGTGCACGCAGGCAAAGTCTTTTTCTCTTATTTCTGCTTGTTTATTTGTTTCCCTCTCTGTCAGATCTTCTTTTTTCCTACATGGCCCCCATCTATCTGCCTCCCTCCCTTTCCCTTTTTTCCCTCCTCTTCTTGCCCCCTCTCCCTCCCGCTCCATCACACCACCAGTACCGCTCTGTTTCTTACCTGCCTCTCGGTAGCCGCGAGCAAAGAGGAAGCTGAAGAGCGCAGAGAGGAGTTCACTCGCACTCACAAAAAAAACCACACACACAAATACACACCTGTGCATACGAGAAAACCCATGAATGTACTTGCGAAGAAATGCAGGATGGTGCAGCCCATGGTTTGGTTTTTAGCACACTTTTACACGCACAAACGTACTGAATTATGACTGTTAGCGAAGAGAAATAGATCGGTTGCTGTTGATTTGGTTAGGCATGCTCCCATATACACACACACACACACCCTAGCTGAGGGAGGTAGAGGAGGGTTCAGTCATCCATGTAGAGTCATTGTTAGTAAAGATGCGGAACCTCCAGACTTAACCAGCCAATTACTGAACAAAAACAGCAGCGCAGTCACAGAGAGACTAGCGCAACCCATGGCCTCCTGCATCCAAACACACACACTGAGATACAGAGATGTGTATGTGTTGTATTATCATGTAACATATTCTTCTTGCACCACCGAGTCTAACACACAATCGGACACGAAACGAGGTGTGTACGCGAAACACACATGCATATGGAGGCATCTGAAATGGTGCAATAAACCAAATTCGGACACCCACAGCTGTGCCCTAACACAAACATTCTGTAAGCGCTCACAAACACTTACACCCACTCATATGTTTTCTAAACATCCCCAAAACAGTGCAGAGCTCCCATTCCTTCTCTCTCATCTGCTCGCTCTCCTCTTCAGTTTCTCTCTCTTCCCCTTTTTTTTTTTCCCTTTCTCAAAGTTTAAACTCATTAAGTGTAATGATATTGGAGACTCAATTTTACATAGCTCACTCATCAACCAAGTGAGATAGCAATAAAGGCAAATGGCTCCGCCGAGGCCCTAACGCTGCAAAATAAATGATGCGCCGCAACGGAAATGTAATTAATTTAGAGGCAGTATTGATAGTCCTGCCATACATGGCATTATATTTTTTAATGCGGCTTAACATCTTGATTATTCAGGGGGAAAGGCGGAGGAAAAGGGAGCAGAGACAACGCTGCTCATGATGAGAGATGCTTAAAATGCCCTGACGAGTGTTTACTCCCGCTGCCTCACTTTCTCTTAAGCTTTTCATTACGCCGAGACGATAAACACCTCTCAGGAAGACACGCTGACTTTTACAGGGGTGTGAAGGAGCAGCAGAGAAGGGTGCTGCCTGGCAGTGAAAGAAGAAGGCATGATGCATATTTTTGTTGATTTGTACACTTACTGTTGATCCAGTAATGTGTTCTCTGGTAATTTTCAGTGTCAAAAACGGTATCTCCCAATGGAATAACTTTTGTGCCATGTGCGTACAAATATGTATTTTTTTTAAATGGGATAATCACATTTAAAATTTAAAGTAAAAAACGGGCATGTTTATTTATTTGTTTTAATTTTATTTTCAGAACAAATATTTAATCATAGAAAATATTTAAATCCTTAATACCGCAATTAATCTCTAAAAGTGCTATATATATTTTCTGTAATAAAAACCATTCCTGAAGCTCTGCTTTGCTCTTAACTCTGCCATCTGCTGTCTTTCTTTCCAGCTAAGACGGACGAGGTGCTAAAGGCTAAAGTCGCCAAGAGAGAGGAGGAGGCCCGGAAGAAACTAGACGACGGTGAGTTGTGCGCTTGTGTGTCTGTCATAGATCCATGTGGGCTTTGGCTCCAATACCAAACCAGTTCAAAAGTGACAGCACAGTCACAAGGAAAACAAAATGTATAAACCCGTAAAATGAAACAAAATAATTGCATTATTAAAGTTGATGGCACGACAACGGTTAAAGAAAGTTAGTAGTGTTTTATATTTCGTGCTCATTGGTATTACTTTTGAGGAGTGGGAATGCAAAATGCAAAAAAATAAAATTTAGGCTGTAAGACATCTGTTGCACCACTTGCTCTTTTTTTTGTCTTCAATCAACTGGAGCATGTTTATCTGATTAAAATCAAACAGTAAACTTGTTATGTGCGCAATTAACAAGTTTTTTGTAAAGCTTCCATGTCATGCATATGAGCCAACAATTGAAATGAAGAACACAAAATGTGTGTTTTGGAGTACCTTCACTATGCTCATATTTTTCATGTCAGGTATTGCAGTATGTTTGTAGTCTCTCTGCACTCCCTGCAACGTTAGTGCATTTACACACTTAAACACATCTAATATGCTTACATAAACAGATTAACTCGCCCTTGTCTTATAAATGAGATTTCTTCCCTCACAGTTCATTTATACTTTGCAAAACATGAACTTAGGGATACTGATTACACTCTTAGTTTTTATTAAGACAGCTGTAATCTGTATAAAGATGCATGGTATGTGTGCAACGCAGAAATGTGTTTAGCATTGCAGACAGTAAATTTATCTTTCCCCCCCATCTCACACACACAACCACCAACATAGGACATGCACACACAAAGATTATCTGGATACACATTCAAATAAAGTCAAGAGTAATTTGCAGTGGATATGCTAGCAGTAATAAAACTCCTTAGATAGAATAATGACCCTGGTCCCTGTTCTGACCAGAGCAAGATATAAATGAGAATATCAAATGTGCTGTTATCAACTACACTGTGTGAGTGTGTATGCACTTGCGCGCACACACACACACACACACACACACACACACACACACACACACACACACACACACACAGGCAGGCATGTGTAGTAGCATAATTTGTTCTAGTGTGGGTGTTTTTCTATTGCTGGATTCTCTCTCCACTCTTTTGGTGTAATTTTGTGTGTTTGCATCGAGCAGGCATATCAGCGTGACCTTTAAAGTTAGCTGACCTTTTAGCCAAATGAAAGTCCAGCCATCAGAAACTAATTAGCCCTGCACTCTTGCTTTGGTCTCCCCCAGTTCTGGGAAGAATTTATTCTCTCCTTCTCTCTATTGCACCTGGTATAGTTTTTTATTTTCTTCAGCCTCTCCACCATTGTCACATTAATATAATTAATTTTTCTTGCTCTTAGTGCTCTGTTTCTTCCTCCCTCCCCTTTCTGTTTTCTCCTCCTACTTTCTGTCTTGCATACCCTTTCTTCCCATCTCCTTTTGTCCTCATCAACCATATCCACCTCTCTCCTGCCCTCTTCTCTGTGTCTTACCTTTACTCTTTCCTTTCTCCAGCTTCTCTGCTCTCTATGTGGAAGCATTGACGAAGTGGTGACTAAGTGCCTTTCTTGGGGCAGCAGAGCAAAGCTCCCAGTTAAATAGCTTTCTTAACCTAAGTTCAAACTGCACTGTTGCCTACTCTAAATTCAGCTGACTGTTTCTCACCTTTGCTCAAAACTCTCTCATCCTTTACTCCAACTGTTCAATCTGTGTGAAATAAGGTGTTGTGGTTGATTGTGTAGTGGAGCGGTGAAATACAGCGTGCTGTGCAGGCGCTGCCTTCGAGGACGATCATTTTATTCATTTCCTTGCGCGGGGAGTGAGATCAGAGAGGCTCAACAAAAAGCGGCCCTGATGACTTGCCCTTGCATTGGTAGCGAGAGAAGCCCAACCGTCACAAATTCACATCCACACAAGCAGAGTCAGCCAGCTTCATCCTCTTCTGCCCTTCCTCCCAGCACAACTAAAATGGAGGAGGTGGGCCACTGCTGCTGCTAAACAGCAGATCACCAGGGGTCTCCTTATTCCCCACAGGGCCTTTTAGAGGTCAACACAACTAGTACGTTTACACTTGAACCGCTAAGTCAACTGAAATGAGAAAACCTTTAAAGAGAATGGAGGGGAGAAGTGAAGAACACTACCACCTACACTCCTCGTTCATAAATAGATTCACATCCTAGCCTGGCAATGTGTTTGAGTTAGTTTATCCCTAATCGCAACCACCGAGATCTGATTCATGTGAATGCTATGATATGCAAGCTATTATTGTAGCGAACTGTGGCTGTATACTGCGGAGCCCTGCGAGAAAAGAGGGGTTTGTATCAGCAGGGTTTACTGAGAGAGAGAAAGGAGAGGATCAATAACTGACCCTGTGGTCATCAGTTAACAAAGTAGTGTTCACTTAAAAGGAGTGTTTGGCTTTCTGGTTAAGGGCAGCCAGATGATGCTAGTGGTTGAAAAAGGAAACGCGATATGAAAGGGTGTGAGAATAAGAGGGGAGGATGATTCCTTTGTTAGTTGCATGCCTTGTTTAGGCTATTAAAGCTGAGAGATGTTGTTTGTGTGCCCCAGAGGCTTTTAGCTAACATAGTGTTGAGCTATAATAAGATGGACTGACTGCCAGTGTAACACAGACTGTTTGTGTGGACTCTACTGTCAGCTGGCAACGTATATCCAGACTCACTGTGTGGGGTAGTACTGTATGTAGGGCTGGACAATAAACCAAATATCAAATTCCCGACATTATTATTCTCTGACCAACCCTAAACTTACTCCTCTGTTCCTTTTCTCATGGACACTATTATACCTTCCATCAGGAGAACCTGCTTTGTGTTTCATTACTGTGAGATTCAAGAAGTACTTCCTGCTACATTTGATCATGTTGTAATTTTTCAATAAATGTTTTTAAACTGACAATAACAACAGCAACCATTGATATCTAACCAGAAGTTTAACCAACCAATCACCGCAGTTTGTTTGACTGCTCACGCTGTAGTTAAACAGGACAAAGATATAAGAAGTGAGTCAACTTGAGAAAGAAAATATATAGGACTTATTTACTTACTTATTATATCCATTATTGATCAAGCATTCTGCGAATTAAATGTCTAAATCTAGCAGCGCCCGTTGGGATCTGCATATTCAAATGATTTGTTTTATCCGTCCAAAATAATAAGATAATTCAGTTTGCTGTCATATGGGAAAAGCATCAAATCCTCACATTTAAGAAGCTGGTACAAGTCAATGTTTGGCATTTTTGCATGAAAAAAGACTGGCATGATAATTGATTATCCAAATAGTTGCTGATTAATTTTCTGTTGATCCACTAATTAATTAATAATCTAGCTGCTTAAATGATATTGTTGCATATGTCATAAAATAAATCCAATAACTTATTTTAATATAGATTTTAGATTATATCGTTCAGCCCCAATAGTTTAGAGGGACTTTATGTACTTATTGTTTATTGTTATTTATTTGTAGCTCGTGTCAGTTCCAAGATTATCAGATTTCCAGAGCTACTGCAATTTATACTGTTCAGTTTACATATACAGTTTTTGCAAGTGTTTGTTCAAGTCCAACTAGGAATGTCAATGTTTGGTGGTGAGAAATTTAGCGAGAGAATTTAAGATACGACAAAAACGACAGATGTCAAAAGTGTTGGTTGTGTGCGTCATCAAGTTTGTCAGCAATCTGAGTTCCATTAGGCTTTATGAAGACCTTGTGTTAAGCCCTCCTGCTTTTCTTTATATACTTAATTTCCAGCAGAGTTGGAGAGAAAGCGAAACATCAACCAGCTGACATGAAAATTGGTGTCAAATGCTTGATAACCCCAATTGATTCTGACACACTCACATGCCGCTACAAAAGGCCACTACACACTCTGAAAACTGTCGTGTAGTGAATTTTGGGTCCTGTGTGTCGTTCATAAGGCACTGACAAACGTTTCTTTCATTTGTGCAGCCACTCTCTGACATATACAGAATTATGTAGATATGGATTGGACACTAGCCTGTAGCCTGTGTATGGTATTTTAGCCCTTATGCTGCTCTGTCCCCATTACCTCAAAACCACCGCCAGATTGGGAGATCATATATTTTAATGAGACGTATAATAGCTCTTTAACCCATATCATTAGGGGAATATATACCTACAGTTTGCTCTTTTGGCAGTTAAACGAAAGGACTGTTTCCTAATTATGCGGTGTGTAGGACAGGTCATGGGTTGGGTGTGTACCCGTCTGTGTGTGTCTGTGTTCAGGAATTATATGACCATTAAATATTCTGCCACAGGCCCCCTCCAGCCAGCTCACCCAACCCCCCACTTCCGCGACCTAGCCTCCATTAACGCCTCATCACCATTTAACTAGCTCTGTTGTCAATCACCACAGGGCCTCGGCTGAAACAGAAAATGTCTGGATTTGGTTTCTTGCCTTAGTTGTTCGACATATAGAAAGAAGAGAGAGTGAGCAGAGCTGTAAAATGCCTCACTCAAGGACAATCCATATAAGTGAAATATCATTAAAGGTGCATGTGCCCACACTGTCGTTTGTTTGAAATAATATTTCTCTTGTTAGGTGTGATTACACACTCAGCTAAACAATTTGTCAGTCAGCTAAAATTTCTGCTCCGCATGCAATACCGGTGTGGGTGTGTGCGTACATAATAAATGATGGGATCCCTTTTCTAATTGAAAATAATAACTAATCCACGGATAACAAGCTCTTGTACAATCCAAAGCTGTATCCCTTCAGTTCTGGGCCTATCTCGGCTGTAATAAAAGACAGGAAATGAGAGGCAAGTGAGAGAGGCTTGGACATTGACGCTTAATGTAATCTGCCTTGAAATCAAATTATTTGACCTGGAAAGCCTAACAATACAAAACTCCTGCCAGGCTGCTGTTAAAAATTTAGCACGTGCCTGTCATGAATACAAATGGTGCGCAAATTAGAATCTACAGGCGCGTGACCCCCATATCACACCCCGGGAGCACAGGGGCTGGCTCTGCTTTAAATGTTTTAATTACCGGGGCCATGGTGTGGCGTGCCACGCTACTTCGCCGAGCAGCATCAGCGCTGCTCAGGCTGCCACTTGAAGGACAAGCGATGAAATTCATCCGCTGGTAAACACGAGTGATCTGGTGTCCATGATCTCATCACATTAACTAAAACATGAGGATTCAATAAGGAGAGTGTCTGAATTATACCAAGCTATAATTATAGTTCCCAGCATCCTCTCTCAGGGTAGAGTATTATACTTTTTTTTTTAAACTGTGTTCTCTCCACTGGCTATATGATCTACCGTAGGACTCAAGGGAGGCACTGTATTGCTCTTGTGCACTCTGCACTGAAGGAAGATCTGTCTCAGTGATTTTGATGTAAGAAAATCTGGTTTGTATCGATTCGGTATTGATTAGTGGAGTTAGCCTCATCTCCTGTCGTTACTTCAGATAAATGGCCTTATTTGTTGTGTTATTATGTTCAACACAATCATGCCAGGAACAGTCAGAGGAATATTGAGCCGACACTTCATTGGCTTTATGGGTTCTGTTTGTTCCAGGAATTAAAGGCTGTTTTCTGCCCGTATAGCACTGTGGAGAAGGTGTAAAAGAGAGCATGCTGACAATCATTTACACCTTCACTTTAAAGGTCTGTTTCCAACTGAATCTTACAGAACACTTATTTCTGATTTTTGTCCTGCCTAAGTGACTGATTTAGAGATGAAGCGTGCCACAGATTCAGTCTAACGATCTCTCTATTTTATTTTCTCCTCTCTCCTCCCTATTCATTCAGGTTTGTGGTTCCCCCCACGTTGAAATGATTACTTATGCAAGGCTTGTAAGCACTGAATCAGAGTTATGGTCCCTGGGGAAATAAATTTGGCATAAAATCAGTGTGAGAAGATTTAATTATCACGAGGAGACCTTTTTTCCTTGCCTTGGCCCACTGAAGCCCAAACACACACACACACACACACACACACTCACTCTCTTTCTCGCTCTCTCTCTTTCTCTTTCTCTCTCTCGCTCTCTCTTTCTCGCTCGCTCGCTCTACGCAGCTCCACACGCTTCAGCCAAAAAAACCTGGCGTGCAGCAATGGACGCCAGCCCTCTCCTTGCCTTCCTTCTCCTCCCAATTTGTTTCATTGCACGGTGATAAGCCAAGCAATTACTGCTGTATTGATTTTTCATCACTGCAATTTTAAAGTTGATTTCCCCCTCCCACCCCCCAGCAAGGTGATTAGGTGACCTGCCTGTCCTGCATGCGAGTGGAAGCGCATGCCGAATTCTGCTAACCCCGTGTGACCCTTTGTTGTCCCGGGGTAATGGGATGCTGATGCTGGTGTGGCTGTCACTTCTGCAGCTATCGAGCCTGTAGTGTAATAATTTCTATAAGGATATCTATGGAATGATATGTTTGACTCTATAGCAGCCTAGCTATCTCTGCCATAGGCTAGACTACACAGAAATTGACCATGCAAGCTTCCAACCTGTGTTCACTCAGGTCAAGTGGACAGATGATTGACAGCACCCTTTTACCCTCTGTGATTGGTAATCGTTTCCTGGGTCACCCTTATCAATTAACCTGCTACCAGTAGACCGATATACGCTCAGCAACCTCACGTGAGTCACCAGGCTGATGTATTTTTCCAGATTTTCATTGTCACACAATTTGTTCAAAATTAGATATTGAACGTGAAAATCTGTCTTACTTAAATAACAATAAGATAGTTTAAATTGTTTAGAAACTGGGTGACAAAGCTTGATTTGTAAATGCTACACGTAGCAATAATTATATTCTGACTTTTTGCAAAATTTGCACGATTAATAGTTAAAATGTAATTTTACCAAATTTATAAGAATTGAACACTGCATCTAGCTAAATAATCAGTTTGACTGTTTCAGTCTTTTATTAGGAGTTTAAAGGTAGATCAAGTAGTTTACCGCTCTAACTGAAAACATGCCCAGATTGTGAACATGGCTTGCACGCACACACACATGCACACCCACAACGTGTGTGGGTGTGCATGTGTGTGTCTGGACATTATCATAAACAGCAGTAGTGTACTTTGTGCAGTCTAACAGGGTGGTCAGACTGCTGTGATTAGACACACCCGCAGACTGTTACAGGTCAAAGTGCTGGCATCCTGGGTGGCTTAGAGAGAGACTTTGCTGAAATATATAAGTGTACATAGTAACAAGTACCAAAAAGTAATAATACTTACTGACATAAGCATATCAACAGTTTAAAATCTTCACATGACACATGCGTTCATTCAAATTGGTCAAATCCTTTATTGTCGCTGGTCACATGCGACCCAGATCCACTAATGTATTTCCGCATACCTAACGGATAAACTGGGACCACATGTTGTACGCTGTCCCAAATGCATGAGAACAATGAGTAGATTTAACCTGATTTACTCAATTAAATCATGTAGGCAAATATTGCACTCTGTCATATTCTTGCTTCTGCAACTCATTCAGGGACACGTGGTGCCTGTGAGGACCGGACAGGTTTGGTGATCCCAGACTTGAGAGGGTGCAGTGTTTTGAGGGGAGTTGACAGGTGGTGTAGTGAGTGGGATAGGGTGACAGTACACCATTTTATGCTTGTGCACACACATAATCTGGGTGCAGAGAGAAGGACTGTTAACACCCCCTTTCACATACACACCAGTACGGCTGACAGAAATCAATCATATCAGGACTGACTGGACATTATAGTCACGCAACTATTCATGCATTTCTTTCCTGTAATTTAGGCCATGACGAAAAAAAATAATTTGCAGTGAGGAGTTTTGGATTTACATGCAAATGATGATGTCGCTCTTGTGTTGTTATTTTGCATCATTCCGTCCAATAAGTCAGAATGGAACAGAAAAAAGGAGGTTAATATATTACACAGTGCCAAGGTTACAGCAGTCTACAACTGAAGTCAGAAGAGGAGGAGGTGGGGGGGCATTTGCCTAATTAATTACTACTCAGAGACACACACACACACACACACGGCCATGACCTTTACTAATATAGTTTGTAGCAGACCACACAAACAGGAGACTCTCTGACTCTCTGTCCCTTTTCCTCTCTCGCCAACACACACACACACATACACACCCTGTCAGGAGCCGGCAGAGTGAAAGGGAGAATCAATTACAACCCAACTAAGGGGAGAGAGTTGGTTGCTTGATGGCTACATGTCACGAGGTGTGTGTGCCTGTTTGTGTGTTCATGTATTAGTGTATGTGAAAATCGAGCCCATTTCCTGGATTCAGATTACATCATTTTCATTTTAAAGACCTTGCTCCAATTAAGTAATTAGCTGCGTGGTGTTTCTTTAATTATAGAGTTGTTCATAAAAGAGCTGCTGACCAGCCTGGGCTCGAAAAATGGAGACCACTGCACTTTTTTTCCTGCACGCACGCACACACTCAAACACACACACATGCACCGCCCAGTTTAACATCAAGTAAATGCATGTTATTTCTGGTAAAGGGCAGGGCGGGACTCTATATTCTAATCACACTAAAACAGCACTGTGCTTAATACAGAGCTCCGATCTGTCTGAGACTCAGACAGATTGGCTATTATTGTACTCAAGGTTACTCAACAGTTAGGAGAGGGAGAGATGTGTCTAAGGTACATGTTCCTTCATCTATGTTATGCTGTTTTTACAACAAACCTCCACATCAGTATTCTTTGTGTGGAAAGTGTTTAATAAACCAGCGTTAACCAATAATATCAACTTTATAAACGTCATAATGCTCATGTCATCTTAAATACGAGTCCTGAAATAACAAGATTAACAAAAGCAGAACTTTTTGATAGAATGTAAGGAAATGTTAGGAATGTCACTAGTCCCCTTTTGAGCCCATCAACGGAGAAAGTGGCTGTGATCTTGAAGATCTCACCACTCAGCCTGTGAAAGCTTCACTATTTAATGAGATTCTGTGATGCTGCCCAGGCACAGGACATCGGCTAACACTCATACTGCCCTCCTTCGCTCCCTCACACACACGCACACGCACACATATACACACACACACACACACACACACACAGCGAGAGAAACACACCCACCTGGGTTTGGTTAGTCCTCTATGTTTGCAGTTAGCTCCGTGCAGTCGGGTCAGCAGGAGCATTCGGGTCTTAGCTAGGATTTCAGATAAATAGCTGACTTATATGCAGTAAATATACACTTAGAAGCTTTTAAACTTTGTTTTTTGAGCTGCAATGCAAACAGTGTTATTGAAAGCAGGAATGTATGGTCCCCTAAAATTTGTCTCACCAGTGGCTCACAAGTTATGTCTGAGGTTTGCATGACAGGTACGTGAGCAAACAAATAATTTAGCAACTCTTTAGATCAGTCAGAGTGGTTTAGATGGCAGAATCACACAATTAGATGCATCATCATTTCTTATAAATAGGGTCTGTGGCTTCAGATATTGTGCATGACAGATTGATGTATGGATAGAAAGATAAACTGGGGCCAATCTGTTGTTCCTCCCTATGATTTCAGTATGGGCGCAGACAGAAGGAGGCTAAATACATGCATTTAATTGTAGTAGCATGATTTCTTTTTAGTACAGACATGGATAATGTACTGTAGAGGAGGTGAACCAGGGTCAGTTAGGGTGAGGAAGTTGAGAGGATAGATGAGCAGAATAGGGTTGAATGACAGAAGAGAGCGAAGTGGTGAGTTGGGAGGAATGAGCGAAGATGTGCAAGGAGATAGCCAAGCATGGCGCGTGGCTGCCATGTCATCCTGTCATTAGCAGGTTGTTTGGGTCTTTAATTCATCATTCAGACCTTTATTGACTGGAGAGTGGGAGATCACTATCACTCGGAGACACTAGAAGAGTGCGTGTGTTTGACACTCAGTCACCAGCTGCTCTTCATTTCCTGATGCCAAATAGATATCACATAAATATATCACATGCCGTTATCTGCTAAGGTCAAATAATGCTTGAGCCTACACGGCCATTTTTCTCCAAAGAAAGTGATCATATATGTTATTCACCTGATAATTAATAAAAGAGGTTTAAGGGAGACAGCCGAGCATTAGTGATGTGTGACAGGCCCCTGATGACAGTGACAGGAGTCGTCAGGATGGTGAACTCCACAGAGACCAGTTGACACTCTGATAACAAGGTGAGCACCGCAGGGGATCACTTGGCCTGACTATGTGTTTGTGGTTGAAGGTGCATTGTTGGGAGACGTGGGGGGGTTTTTTGTTTGAAGAGGGCAGTGGGCGTAATGTATGAGCGACTGTGCATATTATGTATGTGTGTGGTCTCGTGGGAACGCACATTAGATCGGCTTAGCCACCTGCTCTGTCATTGGACATCTCCCTGCTCACACGCGCACTTACAAACACATACATACATATGCGCATACTCCTTGGGGACCCACTCGGGACATCTGGCTCAGCCTGTCAGAATTTTCCTCCATTTTGTGTGACCTGTTGACCCCAGCAGCCATAGGCGTCAGACAGGCATCAGCATCACATCTTGTCATTGTTGCAACGCCGCCATTGGTGGTTTGCTGCCTTACAGGCGACCTGCAGATCTGCGCAGAGGAGAGGAAACTCATGGTGGTCGAGCTGTTCTTGACATTTGGATTGTTTTGATAGTTCAGATGTTTCTCCGCTTGCCTCCTTACTCATTCCTCTGGGTTTTGATCTGTATTTGTCGGCTCTCATTATCCTCATCTCCTTTCTTTTCTGTATCGTTTACTCATTGAGGTCTCAGTTTCCAATGCTTTTAAGCTACAGGGTATTAGTTATGCAAATATTGACGTGCAGCTTTGGCCTGCTAGCTATCAATTGAAATCAGCAAATCGATGGGCCTAATAGCTGCTCATTAGCCACTTGATGCATTTCCAGGGCTAACATCAGAACCTGTCAGCGGCCTCTAATCAATACAGTCTAAAAGTATTACCTAACCAAGGCCCACACCGGACACCTTTTTAATAACGTAAGTTTGCTGTCTGGCTTTCTGTGTAGTGGTGCAATGTGGAGCAAGAGGTCTGATTCGATGGCTCTGGGCCTAAAACGTCTATGTCATATCAACAAAATATCTCATTAGCAGCATTACTCCCAGACACCAAGCAGAGAAATTAGGTTTCTTAATTTATTTGTTTTAGTGGCGGTGTAATGGAAATCCTCATCCACGAACAAAATATCTCTCCGAGAGTCATTCGGTGCTGATAATGAAATCTCATCAGACAGATTTTAATAAGTAAGCTATTGTTTCATTTTTTTCCCCATTGTTGTTCAGTCCAGTTCCCAGGCATGCATTGGAGCAGCCTGTTGTTTGGGCCCGGAGAATCGTACGGTAAAGACTTTGATGCAGCCAAGATGCTGCTGCTGAGAACAGGGCCAGACCGGAGCCCCTCTATCGCCCCTAGCACACAGCCCTGCAAAGCTTAACTCAGCTGTTTGATGCCAAGCATTGCGAGTGTGTGCCTGTGTGCGTGCATGTCTGTATGTGTGTGTGTGTTTACCCAGCTCAGGGGTTACATAAACAAGAGCAGCTAGCCTTCAGGTAAGACCCACAGGAGACCAGCCGAGAGAGAGAGAGTGAGATTGTGCTCCAGTCTCTTACCTTGGCATTCCCCTGGTGTTGTCGCCATTGCTGGAGCTGGATATTCACTAATGAAGGGCGAGCTGGAAAATGACTAAAGGAGGTAGTAAACAAAGTTACTCACACACACATTGAATACAGTCATGCACGTGTGAGTGCGTTAATATAGTTAACTTGGTGGAGGCAAGCATCTGTGCATGTGTTTGTGTGCATCCCTGATGTATCTGGGGCTGCTGTAAAGAGATGGGGAGAATGTGGGCGGATGGGGGATTGGAGGCGGAGGCTGGCAGCGGGGCAGTTGGCCGCTGGTGCAGAGAGAGAGAGCGGGGAGGGGGATTGGAGGGGAGGGTACAGCGGAGATAAATCATTAGAGAGCAGGTTATTGGAAATGCAGGGAGATAAAAGAGTGAAGAAGCCAGTAATTGCCTTAAAGATCAGACTACAAAGCATTACTTTGGATTTTACAAGGCCAGCCAGCAACAAAAGAGCAGTAATTTATGAGCTCAGTGTAAAAGAATAGCATAATTACATTAAAAATTAATGCTAATGAGGGCTAAAATGGGGAAGGTGGTTATTATGAAAGTTTGTATTCATCTTCCCTGGGTTGAATGATGGCTAGTGGCTTGATTAATGGCTTAATTTCTATCAATTAGCAGGCAAAAAAATCTCTACTGAGACGGGCCTAAATTGAGCATTGAATTACACATCTTTGCCGCGGTGCAGGGAGAGAGTTTGGGGGGCAGAGGAGAAGATGGGAGGGGAGGGGAGGGCACTTTATTGAAACCTGGGATACCAAGAGATGTTGCTGTGTGTGCGTGTGAAAGTCAGGCATGGGTTTCAAAACTTCTAAATGTTTATCCTCATTTATTCTAAGAGCTGGTTTGTATCATTGCTGGGTTTGCAGTAGATGTGTCCGTGGTGTGGTGCTTATAGAAGTACACAGAGGGGGCCATTGAAATATATTTTTGTGAATTTGAATCTCTTTTTTTTGACAAACTAAATATTATATTCTTAGATTAAACTAGCCAAATTAAAATGTGAGTCACCTTTTTTCTGACATGATGAGACCCTTGTATATTTCTTGTACTTGCTGTGCTGAAGTCACACTACACACCATAAGTACAGCAGCACAGTTTGCCCTTTCTTTGCTATAGTTTATTCATTTTTAAATGCCATTAAGCTCTGTTATTTGCCATATAATTCCAAACCACTGTCAAAGATTTGCCACAATTTGCGAGACCTCAGTTAGTTTTCTTTTTATTTATTTTTCTGCACACAACAAGTGCTGCGGTAATTTAGCCAGCACGCTAGTGCACTCAATTACTGGAATTAATCAGCAACAGCAATATATTCAGCTTGGCTGCTCTTGATTGACAAACTGTAGACCAAAGTCAAGTTTACAAAGGCTGCTATAGCCCAGGGCCTCTGCTCATACTATAGACATGTGTTGTTGAACAGCTCTCTCTTCTGGCTGGGAAGCGTAACTGCTGCACAACGCTCATATTCAAGGCTGAAGAAAGGAGCTGAAGTCTGTTTTCATTGGCTGGTTTGATTTTTCTCTCCCGTCTTCTGGTC
This sequence comes from Gadopsis marmoratus, assembly GCA_036023855.1. Lineage (NCBI taxonomy): Eukaryota > Metazoa > Chordata > Actinopteri > Centrarchiformes > Percichthyidae > Gadopsis > Gadopsis marmoratus. The sequence goes on along the minus strand of JAVQJF010025536.1, from coordinate 52,201 downwards.
TTAATCAATGAAGTGGACAAACAGCTATTTAGAGAGAACAATAGCCTATTGATTCTGAGCCACTCATCAGCACTGCTGTCTGTCCAACTAATTTCAGTAATGAGATGGCAAGCGAGTTTTCTAACTCCCTCCTTTACACACGTTCACACTCACACACACACACACACAGGTGCAAACATGCAAGGACCCAAATGCACGTTAACATACATTGCTTATTCACTATCCATTACTCTAATCTGCAGATACAAATCAAAAGTGTATTAATTGAGTTTGATAACATTTCTTGGTTTGCAGGAATGGTTGTAATGCATTGCAGCAGACACAAATGCCAAAGAGAGCTACCAATAACCTAATTTAAAGCACTACAATACTGTACATTTAATTGTCTAGTTTTGTTTCTTTTCCTTCCTGTCTGTTTTCTGTCTCGCAGCCTTCACTTTATTTTCCGCTCATCGCTGACAGAGAAGCGTTCCTAATGCAGTGACAATTGAGTCGACACGTTAAATTAATTTCCCAGATAATGTGTCAATATTAAATATCAACTTTGACCTCTCCGAGCTGCGGAGTGCGCTCGCCCAGCTAGCGTATTGATTTTTGTCTGCCTCTAAGCTCGCTAGGCTCGCACTCAAAGTCCATTATTTTTGATTTTCTCATGAAATACATATCTTTTCCCGCTGACATCTGACAAACAGCATATGGAAGTCATTTTATCTACTAATAATGTGTTTGTCAAAAAGTCTGAGGTCTTAATGGATTCCTGCAGCGCACATGGACAGCCCAGCACCAGACAGGCCTGCCAAGGAGATGCCAGCAGATATGGGGTGTGTGTGTGTGTGTGTGGATACATGTCAGTATGGCGGTGTGTGTGGTAGTTCTTCATGTAGGGCATTCATGCTCAAAGGACAGCAGAGACGGGGCAATTGAAAAAGTGAATTATTTGTGCTGATTTAATTGTTGGCCTGTTGCAGGCGTTCATTTTCATTTCAACACATGAACGCTCGTGTAGCCGTGCAGTGAGCGGTGGTGATAGTGGTGTGAAGGACAGGCCACAGTCTCCAGGAGGATATTGGACCAGTGTTCAGACTTCATCTAGCAGCCCAGTCAAGGTGGTGACTATTTTTGGAGCGGCTGTGCAATGCGTCTCTGCTCACATCCTCCCGCACAGGATGACAAGCTGATGGTCTGTCATATAGGAAGGCTTAATTCCACTTGTCACTCAGTTGTCCAATTCTGCAGTGCATTTAAATCCAAACGAGTTTGTTTGAGTCCTATTATGAACTATAATAGGGTGTGTGTGCCTTTTGGGGTGTGTGTGTGATAGCATGTGATGCATTGCTGTGAAAGCCGGAACAAATATTCATTTATTCATTAAACACCAGGGCCATGAAGATCTGTTGTGACACCCTTTCTGTAGCTGCTAATGGATTGAATTAATTCCTGCTATTAGCTCCAATTGCACGCTGTGCGTGCGTGCATGTGTGGCATGTGCATATTTATGCCATCCATGACATGTGTTAGTGCAAAGTATGTAAGTTTGCAAACATACGTGTACATGTGGGAGTACTTGTATCCCAATGTTCTTTGTGTGTGTGTTCTCATTTGTGTTCTTGTTTTCATGACACAGCCTACATGAGTGGAGCAGAGAAACATGGATGTCTGCTGGATTGACAGATAGAGAGATGGGAGAGTGCAGGAGAGGACGGATGGATGGGGGAGAGAGGGATGAATATTGACTGATCAGTGGAAAGATTGACAGCCAGAGAATAATGGGAGCATTCAGACTGTTTTTTTTTTTTTACTGTTACTAACTTTTCTGGCACACCTATTTTTGCCCTCCTACGCTACGAAAGACTGCTCTTGAATTCTTGAAGTGATTTATTATCTCATATGCAGGATCCTGATGTGTTTATACCCAAGAGCAATTTACTGGAAACCCTTTCTGTCTTTTTGTTTGATTGGACAAGCCAGAGCAAAATACTTTCTGATACATGAAAACTGTATGAAACCTAATCACATTTAGTCTCCGTAATGAAATTCTGTTGCAGCAAGTTTGTGTTCATTTTTTGATTATTTTAGAATGCATTATGTATTAGTGTAATTCACTGTCTGGCTATTATCTTTTTAGTCATATTTTTTCCAATAGCCTTTTGTAGCGACTCTATGCCCTTGGCTAAGCAAGAGTCCTTTTTCATGGAGGCCAAGATTAAAATAGGGGAATATCAGATATTTTATATTGTACGCGTCAAAGAGCATTATACAGAGAGATAACATACAATCAACTAAGCCCAGTCCAAATGAAATCTGGTGCCTTTCAGAAAATGACAAGGGATGGTTGACCCTGTTTCTAGACATGTGTGTATGCTTTTGTTCATAGCCTGTCTTCTGTGTAACATGTGTTTCAGAGGGAACTTCTCTGGAGGAGCAAGTGCGAAGGATAAAGGACATTGAGGCCATCGAGAGTGATTCCTTTGTTCCTCAGGCTTTCAAATCATCCAGGGATGATATAAAGGTGCGTTCTGTCTCTCTTTCTCTCCCTACCCCTCACTCTCGCTATCTTTTCACTCTGTCTCTTATTGGATTTACCTCTCTGCAACGCTGTGCCGTCTGTCCAGAGACAGCACGGACCAAATCAAACATTCATTCAGCGGCGTTTGTTCCGACCTGAGACAGTTTCATCAGATGCTCCACTGTTCGCTGCCTCCAAAGCGGCAGCACCCACACAAAAGCCACAGCAGGCAACAGCTATCCTGTCTTCCTCCCTCTTTCCCCCCACCCCACCCCCAGTTGTGCAGATGCAGACAAAACACAGAAGTCATTATTGAAATGTCTCTGAAGGAGCAGGAATTAGATTTGTTGAGGCTCGTGGCTGTTTTGAAAAGATAGGCGACAACATGTGATGGCAAACCTGCACAGACTTTTGGGACACATCCTGGGGAGTCTGACAAAGGTCAGGACCCATGTGGCTGCGGCTTGGACTGGACTAAGCCAATCTGCCCTGGCCTAGAAAGACTGCACAGATTGCATGGGCACAGTATACTCTGCCTTTCCTTGCCTGAGAGTGTAATGGCCCTTTCACATATTGAACCTGAAACTTTCCAACTGGGTAGCAGCCTTCATTGTTCACCCCTAAATCTCCTATATGGGGAAAACGTACATGTGAGGTCTGTTCTCATGTGTATAAAGTTGGAATCATGCTGTAAAATTATCTCAAAAAACATAATATAGAAAAACGATTTTTTCTTCCAAATCTAAAGTTTGAATTCTAAATTTAAAGCACAAAAATGGGAAGCAGTTCTATAATATATTTAAGTGCTTTAATGAAGTACAAACTCAAGTTTACACAGTTAAAAAAAAAGAACAGCTCTTTGTTGGTTTTCAGATTGATCTCTTGGGTATCGTCCTCAACATTAGTCAAATATTTCAATTTCCATTATTATGGATATTGTAATATTTGCGTACGCATTAAGGTATGCGCTCATCCTTAGTTGGGGAAATTTCAGTCTTTTAGCCACGTCACAGTTTTCATACTGTACATTTTAACATTGTTTGACTACCCTAGAACAGATATCTTTGGGTTATTTGTTATTTAATAAAACTGATAATTAAACCATTTTAAAGTAAATATTGCCAAAGATTTTTTTTTTCCTATTTCAAGCAAGCTGCTCATTATAAATACATATTCAGCAGATTGTTAGCAGGAATTGTGATGACCAGTTCTACTATCTGATATTTGGCACATCACCATACTTATTACCCAGTGTGTTTTATATCTTCCTCACTTTTTGTATCCTGCCAAATGAGTTTTAAATAGATCATTCCTACTGGGTAAACATTTGGTCTGGGGCTGGTTTTAGGAGTGTTTTGATATTTCAAGTACAACAAGGAGACCAGGCCATCCTTCCAAACATGGGGCTTACTAAAGCTTTAAGTAATACTACTTTCTAAATATCTTTGTCTCATGGCAGCATGAGGCAAATTTCCTTTGGCTTCAACTGTAACGACATCTGTCGAATGTTGCGGCACAGCTGACCGAGCTACAGTGTCATGAAGCTGATTCTTCATGGAGTGTTTGAATATTTTCACGAGTTTAGCACAATTAGGTTAACTTACAGAAAAGATGAGGGCAGAAATGTATATACATATTGATGAGACATAAGAAAATGATTCAGGATATGAGCTGATTACAATCACCACACTGCCTTCTAGAAGCTTATTTCATGAGCCAGACTTTCACTGCCATCTGCTGGACAAATGTCATATTGTAAATTCTTCTCTGGGCCTCAAGTCTATACTACATCCTAAATATGTATAGTATCTAATAATACCAGTCTTTATAGTATATTTTTCAGTGTTAGTGTGCAGAAATGTGCAAACTTTAATGTTTTATACCAGCAGGAAATGATGCAATATATGTGCATCTGTAGACATCCGAGAGCTTTCTGGAGCTATTTGCAATTTATTCATGTGTTTTATAGCCATGAGTAGTGCCACCATTTCCTTTTGCATTGTATGTATGTATCTATGTTAATACTCTTGCTACTTTTGCTAATATAATCTTTTTTTTAAATTTTGCTTTCATAATTTATTTGACCCATATATGCATCTATTTATATGCTTATGTTTAATCATGTTTCTGTATTGGTATGTGTTTTGGTACTTTAAAGCCTACTTAAATGTTTGAATGTGCTCATTTTAGTTTGAGTGTGACACATATTTTGCATGTTATGTGTATTTCTGTGACTTACAGACAGAGCCAGCTGAGGTGAAGCTGGAGTCGGAGAGAGCAGATTCTCAGGACGTCACTCTTCCCATCTCCATAGTCTACAATGACAGTGACACGCTCGCCCATCCCAATGTAAATTCACACAAGGCAAACCTTTTCATTGTTAAGTTTAGATGTTTCTGTTTGCTTCAGTATCACACCAAGCTGTCATACAATTCCACATTAGAGACTTTTTAACACCCCTCTGAACCAACGAGAAATTTCCAATCTAAAGTTTATCTTGCTTCTTGTCATTTTATCTTTTGGTGCCGTCTTGTTTTTATGAGCATTGTGCTTATATGATTGGAAAAACTTTGCAAACTTTTTAATTTAAAAATACCACTGCTGCTACTAACACCACTGCAACTATTTACACCATTCCTGCATATTCTGATGCTGTGCTTCGTATTGTATGGGACACTGCGGTATAGTAGATTATAGCCTCCTAACATCACCTCCTCCCCTGCCTGCAGACCAATGATGAAAAACGAGAAGGAAACTTTAAACACCAATAACGCTCACTGGTGCTTCCCAGTCATCTATCTCCACTGGGGAAACTAAGTTATGCCCTGACGTATGCAGATAACCCCTGCAAATACACACACACACCGCCCCATAGCTCAAATGCACACACATACACACCCTCAGACAGGCTGATGTATGGTTGCAATATGCCCCAGGCGGGCCCCGGCCTCAGCTCCAGCTCCAGCTCCACTTCCAATTAGAACAGATGAGTCCCATTAGCCCAGCCCAGATACTGTCATCCCACACACACAGCCTCATTAGCACCATGACACCAGTGCATGGTCGACAGACAGGAACTCACTGGTGTTGAATCTTACACGCAGATAACATGCAGTGCAGCTGTAAGTGCCGTGGGTTAGGAATGAGGGATTGACGTGGCCGGGGTTGCTCTATGATCTGCATGATAATAGACACATATCATCACATAGATGTACAGTATTTACACAGCCAGCATGTCAACATTAACTCTCACATAAACATACAGTGAATATAGAAATGATCCTCCAATTTTCCCCTATGCCTCAGTGCCTTGCTTCACAGTCTCATAGTCATTATGTTACTTCCTAATAAACAGATGCCTTCATTCATCAGACACTTGCAGCAGCAGTTTTATAGCCCTATTACAATCAATATCATTACAGCTGGTGATGTACTGCAATGAATAAAAGTCACATGCGTACTAGGCCTTTTCTGTCACCAGGCTTACACATGGCTAGGCCTACAGAACTAGATGGATTATATGTTTAAAATAAAATTTGTTTTCTCATGTGCATTTTGAAGTGAATGGACAGGGGATGACTAATAAGACATGTAACATACCGCAGCCTTCACTCTAGTTTTAGAGCGTCCACACTGAGGTCACATGGGTGTCAATGGGCAGTACTGACATCTCTGTTCCAGGCTCAGGAACTCACTAGGAAACCTAGCTCTTTCATTTCTGTCACATTCTTCATGTGAGAGGTTTCAGAAGGCAGGAGTGAGTGACCTTAACACTGTGGTTACAATCACTGTCATCAGAAGGTGGTACTGTCGCAAGTACCAGAGTACACTGTGGAATACAGCTGCTCTTAGAAAATTCAAAAGAAGCAATTAAACTAGAAATGTGTTGGGGTGTGGCTAACAAATTCCACCAGTGTTGGTAAAATCACTTTTTTTATAGAGCGCAACATCACTAATTTGCCCCAAAGAAATACTAATGTGAAAGTCCATAAGGTCAAGGTTTGGGTGTCTATTGTCTGTATTTATAATTACATGTTTGTCTGTACCTTTTATTAAGACAGGCAGTGGAATATACTTTTAAAAACCAACACATTTGCTTTCAGAGAGACAAAGATTACAAACATGTTAAAAATGTTCTGCTAGTTAACATCTGTTTGGCTTTTTGATTGGTAATTATTTTGATGATTCATTGTCATTTTGCAAGCAAAAATACCAAACATTTTTTTGTTTCAGGGAATTGGCTACTTTTCCTTGTCTTACATTATAATTAATGTAATATTTTGGGTCCCTCGGACTGATAGTTGAAACAAGACATCTGATTAGGAAATTGTTATGGAGATTTTAATGCACTTTCTGTTTTGTGTTTTTCTGTAGACTCAGTTTTCCCACTCTCTCATGCCATACTCTATCATTTAGAATTAAGTTATCATGATATTCTTCTTTTGTTCAACTGAGATGTCTATCAATCCATAGCTGTTTTTATGTTTGTCTCAATGCATTAACACAAAATTAAGCAACACTGGTTCGTGAATTGTGGGCCTGATGTTGGTGGTTCCCATTAGTCCTGTGGTACCTGTCCTTATCGGTACCTTTGTCTCTCTGCACTGTCCTGCAGTTGTTCATGGACAAGGAGAAGGCAGAGGAGCTGTGGCTCAGCAGATTGATCTCGCTGCGGCAGGAGAGGCTCATGGGAAGTCCTGTGACCTAAAAGACTCAAGAAACCCAGAAGATCCTTCCCGTTCAGAGCGGTTTAAGCTGATTTTATTGTGTCTGTCTTGTTTTAGGACATGACGACATTTCTTACTTTGCCCTTCCACTAATTTCTCTTACCTATACTAAAAACTAACGTGAGAACGTGAACAAATGAACAGTTTATGATCCTGACCTGCTTATTATTCATGTCATATTCCTTGTTCATGTGCTTATTTGGTTCTGATGTACTTTATTCTTAATGAAGGAAGAAGCCGTTTTATCATATACATGTAGCATTTGATACATTGTCTTTTCTGATCAAATAGGTAAATAAAGATGGCTGTGATTTTTTTTTATTTTTTGGAGTGAAAACTGCCTTGCGCTTTTGTGGGCGAATGACAGAAGTGGGATTGCACTGATAGAAACAGCATCTGCCACTTCACCAAAAACTTGTGACACTTGTTGCATTTTTAAAGTAAGATAGCAGCAGATAGATATAGGTAATTGAGTCACACTGCCATACAGTACGTTACTAAAAGTAGGCCGACTCCCCCTGAGGTAATCTTATCTCTACGGGCTGCATCAGCATTGACATGGGAAGGGAATAAACGTCTTGTCCCCTGTCCATAACTTTGCTCTCCCCTTAAATATATAGATTCATATTCAGTGATTTATGTTGTTTGCTGTGTCCCTGTTTGAGCAGGGATTTAGGGCAGCGGTAGGGTCCACTCTAAGGCCTATTAGTGGACCAGCCAGATGGCAAAGCGAGACTGAGTCTGGGACACACTCACTCACTCCTGTACCCTCCAAATAGTCAGCGTTGTAATGAAATAATGAGAATGTACAAAATGATTTACTAAGGCAAGGACACACATTACGCTTTGCTGTGTGAGTGCAATCTGTGTGTATGTCCCAAATGTCTTCACACCCTACAGTTACCAAACCAAACAGTCATGTAATTTAATCCTAGAGAGTTGCGTCGTGTGATTTCTTTCACCTCAACAAGTTGACATTTCCTCAGCTTGAGTTGGTATAATAGACTGTATGTAGCCTACAGGTATCACGTTTATGTTCTTTTAAAAGTTTTTATTCTCATATATATTATTTTACATTACGTTTTATACACAGTCTGTGTAGCTGCGCAGGGTTTACACCGCCCCTGAGCGCTCAGCATAAGCGCACAGCTAATCTTCTGGAGACGTCCAGCAAAATGCTAAACATTTGAGTTACGGTACACAAGAAATTTCTGGAGTGCCGTTGCCATGGCAGCCGCACACCACACGCACAGCCCCGCGGATACCGCCAGCCAATCCGAGGGCCGAATGCGCATCACGTGGCCGGTGTCGGTCGGTGAGTGAGGTCGGTTTTAAATCTGCTGCAGGTCCCTCGGTAGTAACACCACCGCGGCGGAGCGGATTATTTCTTATTTTGTGCGTCTTTGTCTTTTTGTCTACAGCTGTAAAATGTTCAACAGTAACCGCAGGGAGTTTGACGAGGATCCGTGCATGTGAGTACCGTTAGCTGTAAAGTATTCCTGTTCACGGTGTTAAATAGCATGTAAACGGGGTCAACTGTAACCCAGGCGGACTTTAGGAACCAGACAAACAAACAATCGCCGAAGAATGTGCCCACAAGCTAACGTCAAATAAACGAGTGCAGAAGAGGTCAAATTTAGTTCCACTTTTAATTATTTTGATTAAAACTGTAAGGTGCAATGACGGCTGTGAGATTTTCATGTAACTTCATACTCCAGTACAGTTTTGAGTATGTTCCACTAAAGGTTCTATAAAGTCACTGATCATTACTGTCCTACAGTGTTCTACAGCCACTTTGAGTGAACAACAGGTGCTTCTGATTTCAACATGTTGTGTTCACTGGAGACTGTATCTGTAATGGACTCCAAGCTGGCATAGGTTGTAGAAGTCACTAAATATAGGTGTGCAGTATGTGGTGTAGAGCTCTTTTAGTTTCTCTTTCCTCTCCAGGAACCTTTGTCATAATTTGCAGAACTCAGCGGCATCTTGCAGGGTTGCATGGAATTCCTCTGGGAATGTTTAAATTCACGTTGCCTTGACTTCCTCCTCCTCTGCCACAGGGATCCATTCCGAGCTCACAGGGAGAATATGCGGCAGATGATGCGCAGCTTCTCTGAGCCATTCGGCGGGCCCTTAATGCCCAGTATAATGGATGAGAGAAACCGTGCTCGTGACGTGGCACAACATCCTAGCTCATCCCCGGTGCTGAGGGGTGAACACAGGGTGAGAACATGCATTTCAAGACGCACTCCTTGTACAATTTTTAGTGGTTTGTCTACTCGTGGACTCGAGCGATAGGCATTGAAGCTCTACCCAGTCTGTTACAGTATCCATATGTGTGTGTACAGATGCACGACTGACTAGCCTGCATGCATATCATTTGGGGTGTTGTGAGACAAAGGATGAAACCCCTGCTTCATACACTTGGGCCTTATGTCCCTCTCTGTCCACTGCTCATGGGCTTATAACCTTCAGAGAATGAGTGTCTGGTGGGAGTGATGTTTTCTAAGGTTATATTGGAAGCTGGCCACAGGCAGTGTAACTGGAGCAGCACTCACTGAGATATGGGGCCATGTGAGTCTCTGGTTTGGTGGAAGGGCAACCCTGTTGGCCTCTCTGGACAGTTATATCTAGCCCCGAGGAGCCCTATTTATAGTGCATTGTTCCACTGACACACTACTTTCTTGCAAATACATTCACAGACTTCTTTAACACTCAAACCAATAGGACCCCAGAGAATTCTGCTTTGCTCTGCCGAGGTGAGCTGCTGCTGAAAGTAACAGTTTATTTTGATCGCATTCTAGTTGGCCTAGTCATCATATTAACTAAAAATATAGTTTGCCTCCAAATATAGCCACTTTCCCATATATCCTTTTCAATATGCAGTCAAGGTATGGTGGTTAGAGAGCACTCATGGATCCATGGACCCACTTCTTCATGAGAGCCTGTGTATTTATCCTTGATAATGACTTTCATCAGAAGCCTAGCCTCAACAGCCAGCAACCTGCCTTCTCTTTATTAGCATCATGCCATTAACTAGCTAATGCCAGCTGAGGAGGGGCACGCGGTGACTAATGACCTCAGTGACAGTGGGTGAAATGGAGCTACACTGCAAAATGTCCATCAAAACACATAATTGAATCTAATATTAGGAGTATACTGTTTTTGTGTGCTTTATATGTTGTTTGTCTTGTCTGTCAGTTGTTGGACAAGATGCAGTTTACTTATGAGCATGAACATGCAGAGAGTCCAGGCAGAGTTTTTTCTTTTCTTTTTTTTAAGGAACAACAGGATATTTTGAGGAGTTCATGAAAGATTAAATCATGTGTCAGGTGTAGAGTTTTTGCAGCACATCAGCAAGGTAGGATTCTGCTGAACTGGATCATAAGCTGCAGAGTGGATGCAAATTTAAGATTTTTGATGTTTGAAAGGAAAACCATTTATCTTGCCTCCAGATCCCTAGCCTGCTTTGTTAATTGTCACAAACAATGAACCTTAATGAAATTAAAGTGAACCGAATTACCCTAAGAATCCACAGTTTTTAGCACAGAACTCTGCCACTCCCACACACACACATTTATCCGATAATAAGGGGCAGCCTTGTGGTGCCCAGCAGTGGTCTGAGGACTGAACCTCTGGTGCAGTGTTGTTGGCTCTGTAAAGGCATGTGTGCGGAAGTCATGGACCCTCTGTTTTCTCATTGTTGCTCTTTTGGTCCATCTGTTTGGCAGAACGTGCCTTGGCAGCTCTGGTGCATTTAGCAGCTATGACAGACAGCTCACTCTCATACTGCTCTCCGATATCACAGGCACAAATGTGCACACGGAAGCACAATTACACACAGTCAGATACACGCACACACACATTGGCCACATAATGCTGCTTGTATTAGCTTGCTAAGCATTAGATTCCCAGCGGGGCACATAAGCCCCGTCTTACCTTCCATGGCTGCTAAGAGTTCTCCAATTTCCCAGTCTTTTGCCAATATCCACTACCTGGTTTATATCACCTTTCAAAGCGCTCATTCATCTAAGCACTTGTTTATAAAAGTACTGTTGAATGACATTCAAGCATCACTGTAAGTTAGGTGTCTCTTTGATCCTATGGTTTGTACTGAGCAAGGCTGCTAACTAACATAGGTAGAGCTGATATTGGCTTAGTTGTAGATGTATACACTTGTAGTCAGACTTTCCTCCTGCTCTGTCACTCTCACAAAAGTAAAGTGAGAGGGAAAGTTTGGCAACGTGAAATTGAGCAGTTGCTGCACCGCACAGCATTTTTAAAACATCCCAGTCACCACGATCGAATTCAGTGGCTCCTTAACTTCTCTGTGGTCTTCTAGTTCAAAGAGCACAAACTAAACAAACCTCCTGGTCGTGCACATCTTCCTAGGAGCTAAGCAAAACCTCACTTTTCCTTTGAAGTGTGAGTCACATCTGCAGCATATGTCCCCTGTGGTGTAACTCATAGCTCCCCCAGGGGCAGGAACAGGAGCAGCCTGCCTCAGAGGGCACAGTGGCAGGTTCAGTATCAGATAGAAAAGAGAACGTCAACCTGCAGTTGTCCAGACAGCCTAAAATAATGTGTTAAAGACAACTGGGGCTACGTTCCTTAATTTTCACCCTCAATCTCTCCTCTGCTCGACCCCGGTCTAAATATAATGCTGCCGATATGTAACTGGCATTTATTAGTTCATACATGCCACACTGGGATAAAATTGGCCGTGAGGCTTCAGGGATACTGGTCAGGAGCGTTTTACATCAGCTTGACATTTGAAAAGAGCTGAGAGAGCAGCCTTGGACTCTCTGCCCCCTGTTAGATCCTTGTCCTGACTGGTCCATCCGGCCCACTGCAGCCTTCCTAGAATGGGTTCAGTTTCAGTGTTAAACCCACGCTAATCTCTGGCAATGCGGCCCAATTACACATGGAACACAAGTCATTCAACACCCCACTGATTATGCACAATACCCCCGTGCATCACACACACACTGATGAGATGCTTATCCAGGGCTGCAGGGTCATAAACACCTGCGGTTTTGGCCCGGAGAACACGGGGTCTGACTGAAGGATGCAGGCTGCTCCCTCTCTCTGCTGTTGGTTTTCAGAAGGACCTCGACCTCAACTAACGTGCAAAAAGTCTACATGATTTGTGCGTGTGTGTGTGTGTGTGTGTGTGTGTAACATGCTATACAAACACATTACAATGCTCTGTTGCTGAACTGGTATTGTTTGAATCCTCAGGATATGAGCCGATCATTGTTGCCCTTTGGCAGTATTGGCAGCACGGTCAGTAGAGTCCTCTGCTGTTCACCTACACAATCATATGAGTTTTTCATTGAAACCCATACTGACCAGGTGCATGCTCCCTCTGTATAACTGGGCACAGTGTTTCCTCTACATTCACTCCATGTTGTACACCATCACGGCAATCCACGCACACAAGATTGCCTTATTTCCCATTCTCATACTGCCGAGCCATCATTTTAACTCTGGTACAGTGTGGTTTAATTTAAAACTGTACTCTTTGAGGCCCTTCACCCTCTGGATGTGCAGGCTGTAAAAGTGCAGTAGTAGCTTTAGCGTAAAGAAAAGTTCGAACTAAGTAAGTAAGTGAAGTTACTTACTATATTTGCTGGGAAATTGATTATGTACTCGTTAACTCAGGAAAAGAGAGCACCCTGCTGTTGGGACCAATAGTAAGTCAACTCTTTACGTAAAGCAGATGTTTGCACCAAGATATGCACGGTATTTCTCAATCAGCTGAAGCAAGGGTAAGGGATCCAACTGAAACAAACAGCTTGTGTACAGTGGCATTCAATGGGTCTGCCTTCATGGGCTAATTGTCCACTTCTACCCAATATCAAGGAATACAAGGTTCGACATTAACCATGGCCTGTGGCCACAAAAAGTTATTTTGTGGGCCCTGCGAGCCTTAGCCCTCGCCTAAGCTACGTTACCGTTCCACAAACATCAGCATTTCTTTGGAAGGAAAGGTAGACTGAGAGAATATCTTTGCCATATGTTTACGAAGAACTTGAGTTTTCAGTTTAAAGGAATTATTATAAAAATATATTCTGTTAATGTATTTTCATTTATTGAAGTGTCACAGTTAAGGAAGGCTGTGTTAAGTTGCGCAAAATTGCCTTTTCTGAATTGTTTATACATAACTTTACATTTTGGCCACCAAAAATGTACTTTGGCCACCAAATTTAGGGGCCAGTGCTTAAAAATATTAGCGTCTATCCCTGAGATATTACACTAGTCAGACAAGTAATTTACAGAATTTAGGGGAAATATTTTGAATGCGGCTCACAACTAACCAGTCTGTCATAACACCCCACTTGCACACACACTACTGCCACACAAAATAATTGTTGTGGAAACACTGTGACCAGTATGTGGAATGACTTTCTGAGTGGGCTTTCTGAGATTTGCTAAATCTACTGTGTACTGCAACACCATCACCCTTGTTCCTTTGATTCTATTTTAATGAGGAGGCTGACCATGCATCCGTTTCTGTCAGATTTGTGTCCATTTTTATACAAACAAATCTCTGTGGCCGCACCCTCACAGAATATCTTGATGTGAACACAGTTTTAATGCATGTTGATTGATGGCATGTTACTGCGATGTGCATGACTGACTGGAGTGGTGTGCAGGGTTTTTCCTGGGTCAAAATCAGACAACTGTGACCTACAGAAACCTCATTTTATAAATAGCTAAATAAATGTGATCATGCACTCTTTGTTCTAAGAGCTAAGAAGAAGAAATGTGTGTGTTACAATCCAGGTCAAAGAGCTGCTTTGCATTTATATAATAACGGCAGGTTTAAATTGAAAAAATACAGTTTAAAAGTCTTTTGTTTAAATATCTATTGTTTAAAAACAATATTACAAGCAAGATCTTATCTGCTTTTTCAAACATTCAGCCTATTCATTTATATCCTCTGTAGTGGACATTGGTTTTTGGTCTATATTTTTTGACTCATTTGAGCTACCCTACTAAGTCCTGGTGTGCTAAATAGAGGACATCCTGGCATTTCCAATGATATTCCCTGTGTTTTGGTGGAATGAGGGGAACCTTGTTTTCATTCTGAGGCAATAAAAGTTCAAATGGAAGATACTTTTTTACAGGATACAGGAAAAACCCTGAATAAAGACCCAAATCCCACGTTTATCTGCATGCTGGACTTGGTTTGTAGTTTAGTTATGAATGTTACTAGGTCACATATTGTGAACTGATAAAATGTGAATGTCCCAGATGGCACACATGCAAGATACATTTAGCACAGTATTCTGCGCACGTCTGTTTGTACACATGATGGAGTTGTTTATGAGCTGATAATGCCTAGTGACCGTGTGGCATACGAGCCTGGTCATTCAACCCTTTTCCTTGTGCGCAGGACAAGATGAGGAACCCTTTCGGCATGTTCGACAACATGATGGCCAACATGAAGAACAGGATGGAGGAGATGCACAGAAACTTTGTGAGTTTACTCGTGCAATGTTCTTGCATTCTCTTCCTTTTGTTTTGCTGCTTTTTCCGACTGTTGTGGCACATAAACTGCATTTGCCTGACTGACTGACTGACTGACTGACTGTGTGTGTGTGTGTGTGTGTGTGTGTGTGTGTGTTCAAGGAGAACATGTCCACGGATGCAAACACCCATTCATTCAGCTCCTCATCAGTCATGACATATTCAAAGGTTGGAAATGAGGCCCCCAAGGTCTTCCAGGCGACCTCGTCGACACGCCATGCCCCTGGCGGCGTAAGTACCCCATCCGATGTGTTACTACATTATATCCCAGTACGTTAGGGCACAGCTCAGTACATTGAGAAGTAAATCTGTCTGTAGAAGACTCGCTCATCCTGAGTGATTATGATAACTTCCCCTCTGGCCTTTCCTTGTGAGGCCATTATTGCATGCTCAGGGTATCCGCGGGGTCTTTAAGTGTATTAAAAGGTATTAAATCAGTTTAGCAAAAATTAAGACCCTCAAAGTATTAAAATGTCTTAATCGCCGTTTTACGAGGTATTATTTTTGGAACATGGATTCAGACTGACTGTCTAGGTCGATATGATTTAATATAATTTATGGCCAATGTTGTATTTCTTAGGCCAAATCAAAATTTTTGTTAATGAAAATGTTTTGTTAATGTGAGTGTGTGACTATTATTGCTTTTAATAAACCTTGCCTTTGTGTTAGTCACTACTTTACTCTCTTTCTATCTCTATTCTAAGACTGTTTTGCAATCTTAAAATAAATGCACTGGTATAGTACTATAAATGTAAGTTAAAGCGTGTTGCTGATAACCAGTTTCCATCTTAAAATATGTAGAAAAGGTCTGGAATTTAACATCAGGATTCCTCCATGTACTCTGTATCTAACTTTACTCACAGTGGCATATGATGGCTCTGTTCCATTAAGGTGTGCCAGAGATAATTCCAGTGATCCTGTGTTGCACAATACCAGGACCCTGGAACTGGCACTCCTAAATGGAATGCAGCCATTAATACTACTATTAGCTAGACTTGTGTTTGGCGAGTGAAACCAACTGTCTTACTTTCGGACTGAACCTTTTTATATAAAGGAGTAAAGTAAATAAACATGTGGATTGCTAATCTCTGGAACTAATCTGCTTTTTCATGGACCAACTCGTGTGTCTGATGGGTTTAATAATGTTCTATCAACAGATCAAGGAGACCAGGCGAGCAGTTAAAGACTCTGAGAGTGGTCTGGAGAAGATGGCCATTGGCCACCACATCCAGGACAGGGGACATGTTGTTGAGAGGAAATACAACAAGAAAACAGGAGAGAAAGAGCTCAACCAGGACTTTCAGAATCTGGATGAATGTACGTTAAAGTGAGACAGGGAGTGTGTAGATCGACTGCTCTCAACTCCCTGAATTCTGCTTCTTCATTGAGTTGCTGCAGTAGCTACACGCAGTCACTTCTCAAAAATAAAACTGCATGAAGGAGCTATTTCAGAGATCATTCTGGAAGAAATCTGACATTGCAGTTTCTAATTTTAACAATTAAATGATGTACCAGGATTCACAACCAAGACACCATTACAATGATACCTAAACAGTCAATTCTGGTATATTAGCCAGCTGTAGTTTTAGGACCATCTTTGGCTATTCAGCACTTTCCCGGTGTCTGAATGTGGTCAGATAACACATGTTTATGTGCTTTGATAAGTTCAGTGGACTTGTTTCCAGTTCAAGGCAACATCATTCCACTGTAAGTGGCGCTGTCCACATATTTCTAGGCCATCAGTCCACAGACAGAATGTTGCCTAACATGATCCTGATCCTCCACCCCCAGCCGAAGCACAGTGTTTTGACGATGAGTGGCAGCAGGAGGTGTCCAAGTTTCAGCCATCTGGCCCCATGTCTCGGCCGGAGAAACCCCGACTCCGTGGTGTTCACCGGGCAGCCCTCACTCGTTCTGAGCAGGCCTTCAGGTCAGTATCGCATCCTTAGACCCCATGTAGTGTTGAAGACAGGCCAAGATCTGCAGTTCAGAATCAAATGACAAGCAAATGCGAGGCACTGATAGCAGACACATAGGTATATCGTTATCATGCCATAAAACTACAGTTAATTCAGCTTTTGAACTTTGATTATTGACTTCATATTTTTTGTATTTTTCCACAGTGATCAATCAAAGGGCAAGGCCAAGGATAAAGGCAACTCAACTAAAGGCTCAGGCTCGGCAAAGCAGTAAAAATATCTGTTGCTGTTTGTTAAAGTCTTTCAAGCATCATAGAGTACACTCTGGTGCTCTGTACCGACACACACACACTGGTTTCATCAGCAAGATAGACATAATCAGAAGACACTGACCCAGATTTTGAAACATTTGAGAGACACTCATACTTAGTGAACAGTACAGTCAAGGTACAAAGTTTCCTGGTTGTTGTGAAATATAAAGACCTAATTTTCATAATGCAACAAGACACATAATGTTGTGACTTACTGGCTGTTTTAGATCCACTAATGCACTTGTCGAAAATTATCTTTTTGTAATTATATTGTCTAGTACCCAATGCTCTAGATGTGTATTTTATCTGCTGTAATCTTTGTAAAAAGAAAAATAATACTATTCCCTTTTTATACGTTACTTTGGTGTCTTTCATCTGATCAACTCCACGCTGCATAGCACAATATCTTGACAACGTCTGGATTATTCTCTATAATTCTAGCTTTGTTCTTGTATATTTTTTCAAACTTTAAAAATAAGTTCTGTGTCTGAAAATTTTAATCTGGTGTTTTATTGAATCAGTCCCAAACCAGTTTCTCCTTAATAGTCACTGACATGGTACAAGTTATTCTCAATTTTTTCAAATGCTTAATGAGCGACTGCCTGTATGTAACTATAGGCCTGCAGAGGGTCTATGAGAGCATGAGCGTGTATTATAATGAACCTGTGGCTGTTTGATAGTGACCCAGCAGGGTAGTATTTTTGGATCCAAGCACTTCTCAGTAGCTGAGATTGGTCTGAGGTGTTATACAGCTGTAAACCCACCAGGCTCCCCTCTCATGTGCTTGTGTGTCAGACTTCATTAATCCCTTAGCTCCAGTGTACAGATAAAAAGGAATCAAGACACCTCCGACCAATATGTAGCTCGACGAGGAATACAAGCATCCTCGCTAGCTCTGCCAATCACGGGTACGCTGTCTCACACAAATCACATAAGTAGCTGAAATGACTGACAGGCTTCAGTTTCTAAGAACATGTTTATTGAAAAGACACTTTAATCTACTGCCTCTGTAAATTCTGAGTCTGAGATTTTCTCCCCTTTCACTACTTCTGGTGTTAAATCTTATAAAATGGTCAAATAAAACTATATGTGGTGATCACCTGCTCAGTTGAGCAAATAGTTATTTGCTGTTAGAAGATTCAGCTGTTTTTTTAATCTTCCCATATATTTGTCACTACAGCACCTGCATCCACAACTGATGGGTTTTTGCTGTAACATTACATCCTCCTCATTATTATGACATCATATATTAGGACAGGTCTTTGTGCATCTTGAATAATGAGAAAACAGTATGAGTAGAAAGGTTTTAATATTCAATTCAAATAAGCTACAAAAGCCTTGTGACTACTGAGTTGGCAGTTACAACTCTGCCACCACCTGCTGGCCATGTTAAAGCATGACTTCTTGTCTGGAATATTTACACAGCAGAAATACAAAGAAATAACTTACTTACCAAACAAAAAGAAATCTGAAACAAATATATAGGATCTTGAGAAGTGAAACATCATCTTGACCAATGTAGCGCAAAACTGAGTTCTGAAAATGAGACAGCCCCAAACATGAAATCCATCAGCTTTTAAAAAAATGTCACCAGATGCAGACAAGAGTTGGGGGGAGTCGGGTCCAGGTCTACATAATTCCCTGAGGCTGTGCCTTTCCTGCGATTTTCTTGGAACACTCCAGCAAAGCGTTGTGGATATCTTTGGCACAGGAAATCTGAGACTTGATCATGCCGAGGTACTGGGCATAAGACATTGACTCTGTCTGCACGGTGTCTGGCTTAGTGGCTGTTGGGACCAGGTTGGGCGAATGTTTGGCGCTGTCAATGCTCTGGGACAGGCACTCGTATGCCAGCCGCTGCACAGAGGAGAAAGAAAAGAAAAAAAAGCATGAGTTTGTATGGTATATTTTAATATAGTATATGTGGAGCCTACACAGACAGCCACATGGGCTATATTGTTCTTAGGGTTTGACCAAGACAATTTTGTTTAAGACGAGATGGAAACGTTTAAACTACGGGTCAAGAAAACCTGATTCAAACCACTGCTGATGAAACTCTTCCAAAAAAAACCAAAAAGGAGTATCTCAATTACTTCCAATCTAATCTTGATGTAGTACTCAGTGTGTTGTGGCTGGTGTATTCGTCAGTATTCTACTGTAATCATTCAAAAGCTTTTCCCCATATTTAAGTTGGCAGTTCCTCACAGGATGGTGACTCACTCCTCCCATCTAGCAAATGTGATATATGGCTTGAACAGAGTTGAACCTTATTATTTACATAAACAGAGAGGTTTAATGTAGAGAATCTAAAAGGTAAACGCGAACTTCTGGATCCATAACAATATTTTACCTGTGTGTGTGTGTGTGTGTGTGTGTGTGTGTTATTGTGTTTGAATCTTACCAAACACAGCTCCAGTTGATCACAAAGGGCATAAAACTCCTCTAGGCTTTTGTCAAAGCGCTGAACTGAGGAGTCGCTGCTTTTGCTAAACCAGAGAAAAAAGACGACAACAACAACAACAGAAATCAGAGAGCTGACTGACAGACGCATCTTTCTCCAGGACCATTTACTTGCTACTTACATGCCGTTGTCAATTGACGTGTTATGGGCCAAATTCAGGGACGCAATCTTCATTAAATTCTGAAAATGGAACACAAAGCGACACGTTTGACGCACACTGCTGCATGTCTTTTTAACTCATTTGTGAAACTACAGTATTTCGACTGTGAAGTCGTTAAGCAACTTCCGCCATGTTGTCTATACGGCGCAGTTACCTGCAGACTCTCCTTCAGCTGCGGAATGAGCATCTTAAATCTGTGAACCGGATCAAAGTCTTGCTGTTGGCTCAATTGCTGTTGCTGTAGTGAAGCAGACTGTTGTAACCCGGCCTGAGACATCGGCCCGCCGGGCTGCTGCTGTTGAGCAGCCATCTTGACCGGCAACTACGGTCCAATCCGGAAGAAGAATAACATATCCGGTTCGTCGTTTTCAAAATAACAGCGTTTCTTGACCTACAACGCTCTCAAAATGTAATGTTGTTGAAAGACTCAGTGGATACTCACCACCCTCTTTAGTCAGAATCACTTCTCCTGCTTCTAGTTTTCTGGCGGCTGGCATTCAACTTTTAGTGCATTACCGCCACCTTCTGCCCCGGAGTGGACCCGACAGTGTTGGTACCCTTCCGTGAAAGAAGGGAAAAACCCACAATGGTCACTTAAATAACTTGAACCTGACAAAAGTAGTAATAAATAAAAATGTACTGAAAATCAATTAATGAAAATCAGACATTGTTTTTGAATTTTGGTTCAACGGAATCATTTAAAAAAAAACAACTAATGAAACTGGCCTGGACAAAAATGATGGTACCCTTAACTTAATATTTTGTTGCTCAACCTTTTCAGGCAACCATTGCAATCAAGCGATGTCCTTTAACATGCTTGTCTATAATTTTCTGTCTAATCTCCTGACACAACTCTCTCCTTAGCTTTCTGTGCTCCATGTTCAGTGTGGTACACACCATAATACCAAACAGCACAGTGACTACAGCTGGAGCAGTTTGCTCACGAGGTGTGGACGAAAATACCTGTCGACAGATGCCGAAGTCTCATTGAGAGTTACGGTCTCTAATCTTACTTTTTTCATCTGTTTTGGTTAATGAATACATACACATTTTTTTTTTATATTCAGGACTTTAATAGAGAATATGCTACTTTTACTTCTGTATCCATGGTTTCACTTTATTGATTACACAGTTTGGATGTTCTTATATCATTGAATGTTTTTCTTGGTAAAGTATTTCATTTTGTTTTGTTTGTGGCCTTTAAAAGGAGGGTTGTATGTTGGCGGTTTTCTTGGTGGCTCCTTGAAGGCAGCAGCAGCAGCAGCGGAAGAGGGAGGGCCCTGCAGCCGCGGCTCTCTGGCAGAAACCCCGTAGTGCGGCACCACAGCGCCATTCGATCATTCGTTAAGTGCAACTGTATCCAAAATGGCAGGAGCTGATGGAGACGACTCTCTCTACCCTATCGCCGTTCTCATTGATGAGCTGCGAAATGAGGATGTTCAGGTAGTAAGGCTATTTCCTACTTTAATACTCATTTATATCGCACAGTAAAATGGAGCCATTTTGAGCCATTTTCTTAGTCGGGCGTCTGATTACCAGCTAGCTAACTAGCACATATACTAGCTAACGTTCCCGGCCAAGGCCTATCAGGAATTTTCTACCGGGCGCACCCTGCCTTGCTAAACTAGCTTGTTTGCTGTCATGATTTACGTTAGTTATTTTTGATTGATATAATTTTCGGTCGGTATATCAACTGAAATGTAATAAAATCAGTTGGGTAAGATTAGCCAGCTGGGTCATTGGCTTAGCCGCAAGCGTCAACATCGCACCACCAGTGACCAAGTAGTATGCTAGTTAGCTAATGGACTAACGTTTAAGTTGGCAATCACAACAGCGGGGCGTTCGAGGCCGCAGTGGGTCGACCTCATTGTTGTTAGCCTGTTTATTGCATGTTAATGACCGTCAAGCTAGCGTTTTGATTCGGCTATCTTGGTTAATCTTCCCTTTTGAAACGTTGGTTAACCTTAGCAAGGGTGGGAAATTAACTTTTTAAATGTGGACATCTACCAGTCACTGACAGCCACTCAATAGTAACTCATTATTTTGTGTCTTGACATTTCCCAGCCATTTTCATGTCTTGCCAGCATTTGGCTGGTGCTAATTTCCCACCCTGGCCTTAGCTAACGTTTGCGACTTATTGCAAATACTTTTCTTGTCAAATCTAGCTGGATATAATGGGGGCTTAAAGTTACTCATCGATAATGATTATAAAATGTGCTCACACTTTATTGCGTCTGACCGTTTTGTGTATAGCTACGACTGAACAGCATCAAGAAGCTGTCCACCATTGCTCTGGCCCTCGGTGTTGAGAGGACTCGCACCGAACTTCTTCCTTTCCTCACAGGTAATAATTGCAGTGTTATTGTCAAGGGTTGTCACATGGAGACATGCTGAATGGGTTCTACTTTAAATCATTCCAAGAAGTTGCAAAAACTGTCATTTATGGTTTGTAAATTTTCAGACCCGAATATGCTGGTTTTTCACATGTCTTTCTGTCGTCCCTTAGACACAATCTATGATGAAGATGAGGTGCTGTTGGCCTTGGCTGAGCAGCTTGGCAATTTCACTATGTTGGTGGGAGGGCCAGAGTACGTCCACTGTCTCTTGGTAAGCCACTGGAGAGATTATCTTAAATATGCGCTTATTAGAGGACAAACCTTTCCCAGCTTTCAATGGAGACGGAAAACCTTAGAAGTCATTTGAGAAGTCCCACGTTGTCAACACAGTATGCTTCCATATCTATTGTAAATAATGAAAATGGATACAGTTTTCAATAGTTATTGGATGATTCGGAGTTCACTGGCACACTGTGAAGCAGTCTGTGGCCACGCAGACGGTACTTGTTTTTATGAGGTTTTTGATCATTTAAAGGTTGCATTATTTTTAAGTTGTTAATTATTTATGAAGTTACTTGACTTTATAGATGAGTGAAATTAACGGTAAATATATTACTAAACCCCCCCCCACACACAGACCAGAGTACCCTCTTTTTAGATGACCTAAACCTCAAATATTTTAATGTTACCTATTAAGAGTCTGAAATATTGGTGTATTTTATATTATCTGTTTTACATGCATTTGAATTATAAAAAACCTTCATACACATCTTCCTCATAATGTCTTGTATGAGTGACTAGTTGAAGAACGTTACCCTTTTTTTTTCTAACTTGTTCCTTTTTGATACACAGCCTCCTCTGGAGAGCCTTGCTACAGTGGAGGAGACAGTAGTCAGAGATAAAGCTGTGGAGTCCCTGCGGAAGATCTCTCAGGAGCATTCTCCAGTTGACCTGGAGGTCCATTTTGAGCCTTTGGTCAAGCGGTTGGCCAGTGGTGACTGGTTCACTTCTCGCACATCTGCCTGCGGCCTCTTTAGCGTCTGTTATCCCCGTGTCTCCAGCACGGTCAAGGCTGAGATCCGCCAGTAAGTGGCTTCTTAACAAAGGGAAACAATTTATACAGGGCTATAAATCCTTACTTGCAGTCATGTATATTATGTATGACATGGCATTAGACATATACATTAATGTAGACTTGAGGTGTTGTTTGATGCTTCTTACCAAATTTGGTTCTGCAGTGTTTCTCTGATAAAATGTTTGTTTGTGTTTATCTCTAGGCATTTTCGCACCTTGTGCTCAGATGACACTCCCATGGTGCGTCGTGCTGCAGCATCTAAACTGGGGGAGTTTGCCAAAGTCCTGGAGCTGGATTATGTAAAAAGTGACATAATTTCCCTCTTCACAGCTCTGGCCTCTGATGAGCAGGTATGAAATCTTGTCTTCCTTCTCAACATAAACTGCTTTTGCACCCTGTGTTCTGCAGTCCCTTACAGGTCTGTTTGGCTGTTTAAAAGAGATGGCCAAACTAATCCCATTACCTTTCTCCATCAGGACTCTGTGCGGCTGCTTGCAGTGGAGGCTTGTGTCAGCATTGCCACTTTGCTGCCTCAGGAGGACCTGGAGACCTTGGTGATGCCAACCCTGCGTCAGGCTGCGGAAGACAAATCCTGGAGGGTCCGCTACATGGTGGCTGACAAGTTCTCTGAGGTAAGCAGTCCAACTTCTGGTTAAATGTATAATTCTCAAAAAATGACTGGAGAATCAAGTCATATTTAGAGCTGCCTCCAAGTTCAGCTAGAACAATATTGATGTCAGCTCATTGCAAACAAGGCTTAATGCTGTGATTAATATTTGTCAGGGTGCACATACAAGTCAGAAGAAATTATGTTTGAACCTGTGGGCACATTTTAATGTCCAGGATAAGGGCAAAATATAATAAAGCATCCTATTAAACATATGAGTGTGCTGTTTTCCCTCAAGTTAATGCAGATGTATCGGTGACCTTAGGTCAATGTTAAAACAGTTTATCATTAAAGATGGAAAGTTTCCAAACTCATGAATATCAGTGCCTGTTTTGAAGATTGATTAAAAAAGATGCTTTGTAGCACTTTAAGTATTGCCCCAATTTGACTCTTGGATAATGTTTGAGCCTGAGTCTGACTGCAGTAAGTAGTTCCAGAGTGCTGGTGCTTCAACATTGGCAGATGTCACTTTTTTTGTCCTGTTTTTTTAAATTTGTGTGATTTCTACTGTTGCGCTTGTTTTCGGGAAGATCAATGCTGAATGGAACACTCACCTGTAAAATGTGCTTCTGTGCTAACCCTGAATTCAGAAGGGTATGCAGAAGTGGGAGAAACTAAACTGACTAATGTTATTTGGTACATATTGTATGTAAGGTAATTCAAAGGTTTAACTGTGTGTGTGTGTGTGTGTGTGAAAGATTCTTATGAATAAGAGTCAACTGTGCATTCACCGGTGCTCCTGTATGCACACTGCAGCTATGTCTTGACAGACAGCTGCTGGGCTCTGACGGCACACAGCATGTCACGTGTCCATCTTCATTTTGTTTTTTAAGTGTACTTACAGGCTTAATTAGCACCAAAATGTATCTATAACCATTTACAAAAAGATTAAGCTACAAGATGTTTATATGACACAGTATATATAGACCCAACCCCCAACAACACACATGTATCTTTGTCACAATCAGTATTCTCTTTTTATTACATGAACTAAAATCTCAAATTGTATGTCAAATGATTGGGTGTAAAAATTGACAATAGACATTACTATGGTAAATGGACTCTTCACACACACACGATGGCAGCTGCCATGCGAGGCACTGGCCTCCACCAGGAGCAATTTAGGGTTGAGTGTCTTGTCCAAGGATTGGATGGGATTGAACCACCAACACTGGGATTAAAGGATGACTCGCTCTACCTTCTTAGCCACAGCCACCCTGGGCATCACAGTGCTAATGTCACCTGTTATGTATAATTACCCCCCTTTAATTCTTGGTTCTCTACTAAAATCCATATTTTCTTTTTCTATGGATTTTCTTTTTTTAATTGCATGCTTATTTGCATATTTGAGACATGTTGATTTATCTCTGAATATAGCTCCAGAAAGCGGTGGGGCCAGAGATCACCAAGAATGATCTGGTCCCGGCCTTCCAGAATCTTCTTAAGGACTGTGAAGCTGAGGTCCGAGCTGCTGCAGCCAACAAAGTCAAAGGTCAGAACATGAATACACATTGATTAATTGTCTTAATGCCTGAGGGAGACTTGCTGAAAAGCTCAATTGCATGGGTTAAATAGAACAACTTGTTTCACCTTCTTGTCCATTTCGTGTTTTGTTGACCATGTAATCTTCTTTTTGTTAGAATTCTGTGAGAATCTCCCAGAGGACAGTCGTGAGCAAATCATCATGACTCACATTCTGCCCTGTGTCAAGGTAAAAAATACTTTCTGCCACATTGTGATATTTCTTTGGTGCTTCACCACCACGCTGAACAAAATGCACACTTCTATGAGTTAAGTGCGGAAAAGGACTAGAGCTAGAGAAATATGTTATCTTCCCCAACGTGTTTATGTAGATGTGGTGTGACTTCCACTTAAATAAAACTGGGTTTTACCTACCCGGGTCTTACTTTATTCCTTTTGATAATGATATTTTGTTTACCGACTTAATTGCTGATATTTCAACTGGGGTGATGATTCCAATAGGGAAAGCAACAGACGTGGTCAAGACAGTGTTTTAACAGCATTATGTGAACCACTCGTATAGATATGAAACTGAAAGTGTGTACGCAAATATATATTTTATGTAATTCTCAGTTGCATAGAAAGCAATGCACATAACAGCAAGTTCAAGTGTAATCAGAAAGCTGCTTTTAAAATAGAATGCACATTAGTGTTGGTCAGATTTTGAACAGCAGGTGGCACTGTTGTGTTTTTGTTCAGCTGCATCAAATTTCTATAAATTGTTATATCATTGCCAGTTTTTTTTGTGTGTATAATTTCCTAATGGTAGTCACGGTACACCTGCAGTGAAAGTACTAGATCTAATGGATATTTTTTTTTTGCAAAAGGTACAGATCAGTGTCGCAAAGGATCGTTCTGCTTATCCTGTCAACATATCGACAGTGAAACAAAACTACACAAGCAGCAACAAACCAGCACACAACCTTTAGAAAGCTGTAATGTGATAATAACTCAAGAACATATAATTTGCGATACATGGCATAAGTCCAGCTACAGGTTAGGTAGTCTACATAGGTTAAGCATGTTGCTAATGAATTTGTATATTTTGGCAGATTTGCTATTAATTTCCTTGAAAGTGCTACAGTTCTATAGTACTTTTTGAGTTTGTACTGTAAGCTTCCACGTCATATTGGTTCGACCAGCCATGTTTAATAGTTATTGAACCTCACAGGGTAATTCACAATTTCCGTATCCATTGTTTATGCTATGCCATTTCTGTTTGTGTCTTGTCATATGGGAAGTTATTCCACCTACAGTGCTTAATTGCAATGACTGTTGTGTGCACTAGTATTAATTCCACTTTGGTGTGTATTTACACACAAGTCAATTATAGCCTCCCTCTCTGTAGTGTGTTGTTAATATGACCCATAGCAGTACTCTTGGTTGTATTTGCGCACTTTCTGTCTTAACTATTTGTTTGTGCTGATCTCTCTGTCTCCTGTGTGTCTTGTCCCTGACCAGGAACTTGTTTCAGACACCAACCAGCACGTGAAGTCAGCCCTGGCCTCAGTCATTATGGGCCTTTCGACCATCTTGGGCAAGGACAACACAATAGAGCACTTACTGCCTCTCTTCCTGGCTCAGCTCAAGGACGAGGTAAAGGAAGTGCATACTTGTAATCTTCTCTTTTTATATTTTACACAGCTGACTTCGGGAATCCTCAAGGCAGTGCTTAGGCTACATCCACATTAATACGCTTTCATTTTAAAATGGGTTTTTAAAAGAAAAGATCTCTGTAAACACAAGCTTTTTATCACCACTTTAGACATAATCTCTGTCCATACTACACGCCTGAGAAGGCATATTACATGACGTTCATGTACACTGGGCATGTGCGTGCCGGTGTAAACAGGAAGAAGATGGTCTATTCTGCAGTTTGTTGCTTAGTTGCAGAAAATAATACGAACGAAGAACTGCAATGACAAAATGGAAGACTTGTGCCTTGAGATGACGTCTGTTACAATTTGGCACTGTCTAAATTCAATTTAAGACCAGAGATTCCTATGCTTGAACCGATGACGAAGTGCAACTGTTAATAATAGTAACATGAGTATAAGGCGGTCCATGCAGTGGAAAACATAGATTGGGAGTCATCTTAAAGCGGTACTGGAAGCATTAGCCATCGTCTGAGGAAGCCATTGCAATGGATAAGGAGAACCCACACAGGATGAAATCACAAAAGCTATGTAGGCTTAGCTATAATGCTTTGGCATGATTTTTTTTTTTTTTAAATAAAGTTTCAACAAAAAGAAGCATCTAATAGCCAATAGCCCAATAATCCTTACTCTGGATTGTATTTTTAATCTTACTAATGTGTAAGAAAGTTGCGCACACCTTTTGTGTTGGCAGGGGGATGTTTTCTCACCTTTCCTCAGGAACCATATCTTCACGGATAAAATGATCCCACCAGGCACTGATTCTTCCTGGCCTCACCCAAAACCGGCGCTCCATATAGGACTGACGACACCACCGGACAAAAGAATAATAGCTTCTTGCCTCGTGCACGTGTAGGCAGTAGTAGCATTATAAAATGTAGAATTTAACTGCACAACAGCTGCTAGCATAGACAACAAGGTCAGAAAAGCCTGTAATTTATTATCCATGTTGAATTAATTGCTGGTAGTCAAGGCTGATGTCGTTTGTCTTCCTCTGCAAAAGGCTCACGTGATATGGGCATGACAAGTCAGGGAAGGACAGTGTGGCTGAGACCTAATCAGGACAGGAACATGGGTGTATCTGTCATTGTCTGTAAATCGTCCGTTTCTGCCCGTCCTCACTAAAATTTTCAAACTAAAATGGTGCCAGCAGCATTTTCAAAGGTTTTTCTTGCTGGAGTGGTGTGGACTCTAGGCGTAAATGTAGGAAAAGCGTTAAGTGTTTTAAAACAAACCTATTTGTGTGGATGCAGCCTTAAGTTGGTAACATTCACATGTGATGCGACTTTGTTTGACCAACGGGGTAAAGCCACTTAGCCACTGCCACCACACGTACCTGGCTGCCACCTGGCTGGGTAGGAGGATGAGTCATGCAGTTGGCAGCCAGACAGAAACCATACAATTAGAAGACTGAATTGCTGTGTCTAGCGGGAGACATAATGAAAAGTTGGACACAGTGCAGCTAGATAAGTTATTACTTTGCGTTTTGATTGTATGTACGGTAGTAAATGTAGGTATTTACTGGTTAAAGTAGGTTGTGCATGGCCACATTTCCAGCTGGTCATGAAGTACATAGAATAGTTTTGTTATGAAATTGCACACATCCTTTCATCAGTTGGCCTGCTTTGCATTTGTAATTTTTGTGACTGTCAGTATTAGGAATGCTTTTACAGCGATTTGTTGCTGGGGCTTATACAGTAACAAATTGCAGAGCAACGTGTTTTTGTGAGAGTACATAGTTACAATGGGCAGGGTTTTAGCTGATGAATGTCCCTGTACATTCTTCCTCTACCATAACAGGTTCATCTAGAACTATGATAGCCATGTCTCATTATGTCCCATGGATATATTTCCATGACGTTGATTTGTATATTGAGATCATACATGAGTTTGGCAGGCCAGAGGAAAAGAGTGTATATACAATATATAAATGTTTTGGATGGCTTGAGGCTGACAATTCTTCCACTGCTTTCCTTAGTTATTTAAAGATGGCCCATTTCCCTCACAGCACAAACACAAGATCAAGAGTGTCTAATTAGATTACAGTCCAAACTGACAGCTTTGAATTGCAAATTTCAATAATTCAAGGTGCATCTATCGGAGGACAGTTTTAGAGGGAGGAAGATGGAGAACGTTCTGCCGACATGTCATTCATTCAAGAGCTGAATTATTTCAAACTGTCGCTGTGCCTTTTTTGGCTGCTACTCTGTTTTCACTTAGTTGACAAGCTTCAAAACAGTTTGAACAGATGGTTTCAAATCATTTTGCAGTTTAAAGCTTCTGGTTTTTGGAATATGTGAATGAGAAGTTTTTTTTTTAGCTGTTCCACTTAATAGCCTGTCTAAATTGGAACTAAAGCCGTTCACCATTTCATTCAATTTTATTTATATAGCACTGTATCATAACGGAGTTATCTCTTAGCAATTAAAAAATAGCATTTAAGGCTCTTGGATATAAACCTAGATTACATTATTCAAGACGGTCTATTTTGTTAGTGACCAACATGACTTGGCCAAAGCCAAGACATTTGCACTTTGGAGAGAGTATAAAAACTGTGCTATAGTTATATTTTAATTAAAATTCTATCCGATTTATGAGAAATTATTTGTCTAATGAAGGTGTGCTGCCATAAGCTCAACTTGTTCATCTTACTACTTCTGTCACAGTGCCCCGAGGTGCGTCTCAACATCATCTCCAACCTAGACTGTGTGAACGAGGTGATTGGCATCCGTCAGCTTTCCCAGTCACTGCTGCCAGCCATTGTGGAGCTGGCAGAGGATGCAAAGTGGAGGGTCCGCCTCGCCATCATAGAGTACATGCCCCTGTTGGCAGGACAGCTGGTGAGTCATGGAGTCTAGGAATACAGCTGAAACCCATATGAAATATGTTTTAAAGGTCTTTCTAATTAGTACCATGCACAGAACCAGAAATATTAGCAGTGTGCAGACAAAAAGCTGTAGACATCCAGTCAATCTAATCTAATTACACTTTGTCCGGTCCATGTTTCCCCAGGGAGTGGAATTCTTTGACGAGAAGCTCAACACCCTTTGTATGGCCTGGCTTATTGATCACGGTAAGGCACTACTCTTAAGGGTTAAAGTTTTCCAAGGCGTTGTCAGATATTAACAAATTGAACTCATGCTATACAGTATACGTATATAACATGCCAATTGAACTTTGCATGAGGTTGCTTAAAAATTTTATTGCATGAATACAGATTTTGTCCTAAATATTGTCCTTGACTTGTAGTTTTCTTTATGGTCTTACACTATATAACCTCCCAAAAATCACAAAATTCCCAAATCACCTCCCGGGGAAGGACCCCCATAGCCCTCGTTCCCACATTTTCTAGTTGTGATCATTTTATTTGCTTTGCCCCTTGTTACTCCACAGCAGCCTGTGACACCTTAATAATGCACTAGCCCTTTTTGAACGATCTCGCTTACAACTCCTGCTGCTCATTTTCCATTTCACACTTTGGGACTCTTGCATTAGTTGTATTTGACTCTGTTTCTTTGACTACATCCCCTGTCTGTAGCTTTCCGTATCTCAGACCATCACTGCCCTTACTCAAGCTGAGCCTGGACTGTTGGCAGACGGGTCTCCTCTTTCCGGTTTGATGCTGTATTATTGCCAGAACAAAGAGCCTGTGGTTGAAGGGAAGACCTTGATAAGCATAGAGTGTAGGAGTGAGAACGTAGTACGGTAGGGGTGAGATGTGGCAATCTCTGCCCTGATGTACTTGCTAATAGAAGGCTGGGAGTAAGAGACCTTTTCTCTCCAACTCCATCATATACAGTACACTATAGCTGTGAGTAGGGAAATGGCAATGTGAAAGACAACTACATCCTCTAGTAAATTGGTTTTGAATGGTTATCAGAATTTGTGTTACTGTGGGATAGTTGGTCTTGTTGGATGCTTTGGATTTATGGTGTACTTAATGGAGTTAAAGATCTGTGGGTGAACTTGTATCTGAGAAGGTTTAAACTGTTCTGTGAGACAATCAACCATATTAAAATGCTGGAAGAGCGGTGTACCCATAGAGCTAAATAATACACCAGGCTCCATTTTGTAACCTAGAACATTGTCTTTTGCATGCATCTTTCACTCTGTGTATAGTGTTCTCTTCACATCGACAACACAAGTTTTCCAATTAGAGAGACACGCTCTCTATTGAGGACAAAGAGCCAGCTGGGTTACATCATTGGAATGCTGCTTGTGTGTGTTGGGCTGGGGTTAGGGCTGCCCCCCCTTCCCCCATGTAAGCCCTTCAAAGAAAGACTACAGAAATTGGCCCAGAATATTTCCCTCACTGACTCTATTACAAAAGAGATCCTTTAACATTTCACAAATCACAAATCTTTTCAAAATCTGTACCAGCATGAGACGCCTTCTATCCTACCACCTGTATAGACCTGTATGAAGAATATGATCTGGGGGGGGCATGGAGCAACATCTACTTGCTGTCAAACACACCTGAGCTTATTCTCCTCTCCACATTGGAGACCTGGAGAGACTAAACCTGAACACACCGTTCACACAGAATGCTGTCACTTGAATTTTTCTAGTGTATGCCATCCGTGAGGCGGCCACCTGTAACCTAATGAAGCTGGTGGAGAAGTTTGGAGCTGAGTGGGCTCAGAACACCATCGTGCCCAAAGTACTGGGCATGGCCAACGACCCCAATTACCTCCACAGGATGACTACTCTATTCTGCATCAATGTGAGTCAATGACATGTTGTCTCTGGAGTTTCTTTGAAGGGTTTTAAGTCCCAATAATGAGACCTGTTTCTCTGTACCGTTTATAAGGTTCTGTCTAAAAAAATTTATAATAAAAAAAAACAACCCAAAACATTTGTCCATCATCTGTTGGTTATTCACTGTTGTCATCCTTGGCGACCACCTGTGTTATGTGTCTCAGGCTTTGTCAGAGGCATGTGGCCAGGATATCACCACTAAGCAGATGCTACCAGTGGTCCTCAAGATGTCCAATGACCAGGTGGCCAACGTACGCTTCAATGTGGCAAAGTCCCTTCAGAAGATCGGCCCCGTCATCGACAGCAAGTATGTTGTCGTTATAATTCCAGCATCAGATGTGATCAGATGCAACACAAATGTGCTGCTACACTAAAATCAAGATCCAGCATTGACAATTGGTTTAATCATTCTCATCCTCTCTTTGTCCCAAAGTGCCCTTCAAGCAGAAGTGAAGCCAGTGCTGGAGAAGCTGGCCACAGACACAGATATGGACGTCAAGTACTTTGCCCAGGAGGCTATCAGTGGTAAGCATTTCTCTATTCTATCATTGTATACAGACTTTGAATGGAATTAATCATATTTTACAGAAACGTAGTGTACAGAATCTAATTGTAGAAACTCTTGTTTTCTTTCTCCTTTTTACAGTTTTGGCCCTAGCATAACCAACCCAACATGACTGAACCAGACAACCACCCAAAACGATGACGCAAACACTTTTACAAGATATTTATTGATGTTCAGGAACAACAGGTTAATGTATAGAGAAGGTTGTTAACAATAGTTAAATCCGTTTTCTTTTTTCCTTTTTGTTTACTGTCCAATGGTAGTCCCTGTCCAGGCATAGCACAGGCTTCTTGTTAACCTTCTTTGCTGTATATGGGTGCTTTAACAAAGGCAAAGTGTGATGAAATTGCATTAAGTGGTGCATGCTAATTTGTGCTGCTGTACTAGCTAGGCATCGCTAAGAAGCCCTCTACATTCCTCCCCTTTTAGATCTTTGGTCGCTGTTGTATTTTTAAAAGGTTCAGCGTCGGCCGTTAGTCGCAGCATACCACATGTCTATGTTCGCTACCTAGCACCTAGGGCCATGATGTCTATGCTGCTGCCCTTTTCTCGATGCTAGACACCAACTTTGAGCAGCAGATGGTTGAACAAGCTGTTTGTTTTGCCGAGCTTCCCCCCCGATTCAGCCGTTTGCTAGCGCTCTTTTCCCTGAGACACTAGGGTGGCCCTCCAGAGAAGTAATTGAAAGGTCTGTGCAGGTCTTCTCTCCCCATCAGACCAAACCTGTTGTGTCCTAAATGCTTCACAGGATTGTTTTGTACAAAGCTCTGACAAAGAAATAATGGGGTGTCCATTACTGCCTGTAATCTGATGACCTCTTTCAATGATTGCATGTACTAATAAATCTCAAATGGTGTCGTTTCACAACTCCATCTACCAGACTGCCCGGTCCATGTGCACTCTTTGTTCTCTGCAGCAACACAGATTGAATTGGTCAAACAAATGAATTACCTTGGCCCACTGTAAGAGGGACCAGCCGAGTCGTAAAGTGTTGCTCATAATTATCCCTCCTCCAAATCCTGAGTGAGTTTGTTGATGTGCTAGGATGAGAAGTAGCAGGCAGTTATAATTCTCTGCTCTATTTTCTCTGCATTGTTCTTAATCTTTGTGCCAATGACTTCGACAAGCAGTGGTGTTTTCTTTTAGTATGTCTGGGTAAACAGTTTTCTCCTGTGCTGTTCTGTAAAGGCGCATTATTTTCTGTTTCGGGACACTTTATTCCTAGGATGTTTAATGGGACGGTAAAACTAAATTGACTGCAGCTTTCAGGGCCGTGGGATTAACAAAACCGTGGCACACCTTGTGCCATATAGAGACCCCCAGTTTTCCCTTAAATCCATGCCAAGTCCTCAACTGTACATGAGATTTAAAAGCATACGGTCAGTGAATGTGTAGAATCACCCATTGATTCTTAATTACAAATCTCAACACGATGGAGAACAAGTGCATGCTTTCAAAGAAAGTGGGATGGGGGACATGGAGCATGTGAACGTAAGGCTACATGTTTTATTATGGGGTGGGAGCTGGGGTGGTTATGGGCGGGTTGAATAAATGTATCTGTGTTGATAAAAGAAACTTTTGTCTTTCCATGAACTACTCCCACTGTTCCCTTCTCCACCTCCCCTCTCGTTTTGTTCTCCTGAATAAACCTTGATTGTTGATTGTCCTGTATCACAAAGACTGCGCTTTATTTTTATTTTGAATTCTTTTCAATTGGGATGCTGTACTACTGTACCTTGAGCTGAATAAAGTAACAAAGGAACTGGTGAAGCCTGCTTTTATAACTAAACTGCTTCAAGGCTCTTGTCACTGTAAATGCCAACAGGAAATGTTTGTATAAAAGTGGCCACTTTATTAGGATCTATATAAAGAATTTACCAGTGAAATATAAAGTGCCTATGAGCAGAATTCACAAATCATTGGATTTGTGATAATCATATCCTTTAACATCAAAGACATCACTACACATAGTTTTGAAGTTTAACATGAGAAACATCAAGACACAACTGAAAATATCAAGGTTAATATGTCGTTGATGTAAACATGGAGTCCAGGTGACTCGGCTAACATCAATGATACCTTCATAAATAAAATCACTTTTAATTGTGAGAAAGGATGGTTACACTTCCATTGCCCAAGTATTCCATATTCTCATTCTTTCCATGTTGAAAGTGGATGAATCGTCACTTGGAATAAAAATATGAAAGTAGACCTCAGTTGATGCGTATGAGCGTAAAGCAGTTGTACTTCCATTTGAAAAATAAAATGAATTGGAATGTCAGATAATGAGTATAAGGTAAATGCAGGATGATGCGTTTCTGGTGAAGTGCTTTCAGCAAACGTTGTGTTTATTACAATGCATAAAAAGCTTGATTTTGGTCCTGCTTGTTCAGTATCCAAATATGCATAATTATATCCTCTGTGACTTTGTGTAAAAGAATGGTAAATACTCTGGGCTCTGTATCAATATCCTTTTATGAAGCGCAGCTCCTCAGCCTGAAAACGAAAATGTGGGATTAATTTCACATGTTCCCGGTCTCATATTTGGTCAGCTCTAACCTGGCAGGCAGCTGCTGTGGAGATGAAAGCACAGGTCCTTCGGGCTGTTTTGACCACAGGGAACCACGCAGAGCAGGGCAGGATCTGCAGCTGACACCTGCCCCTCACCCTGACTACTGCTGGGGAGAGGAACGCTGCAAAATAAGGGCTGGGTTGAGGAGGAATATCTCTCTTTTTCAAGCAAGTGTAGTTTGAATGTATGAAAAACATGTTTTACATCTTTTTGGACCAAATGTTTCTTTAAGCGATATATAAACACTGCAAATTGAGCTGTGCTGGTCTTAGATGCGGCCCCCCCTGTTTTTGTTCATTCTAAATGAGCAATCAGCAAAAAGGTTTAGGGCAATAAACCAAATGGCAGAGCTCTTTATGAGAATCTCAACCTTCCTTTTTTAATCTCCTCAAAGCTCCCATCAGCCCTCCTCGGAGCCATGTGCCCTCCCAATCCTCCACACAGCACTTTGACTGTATACCTCATCGCCAGAGCACATTATGCACATGTACACTAATGCACAGGCTGCTGTAGTGAGACCACCTTGAGAGCTATTTAGAATATAGCAGCTTCAAGGCAGGATGAGCTTTTCAAGCAATGGTGAGAAGGAGGAGGAGGATTGATGGTGAATGGAACCTTTGGGACTGATAACAAAACCAAAGCCTGCTCATATATATCATACTATGACGAGTTAGTTTTTTAAGCTGGTGATCTAGACGCAGGAGGAACATGCCAAGCTGTGGACTGCAATTTTTCCTACAACTGAAAATCTTCATTAAAACACGATTACGTGATGGCGAGGGCTAATCCGCCCCCTAAATCCACTGGAGTTCACGAGGCAGTAATGAAACAGCAGCAACCTATTTCTTTCTATTTAGATCCTGTTATTTGGGGGGATTTTCAGCAGCCAGAGCCCTTGACAGCGCTGAGAGCCCTGACGTCAATGCAGCTGCCTCCCAGGACTGTGTCATTTATAATGAAAGGAGTCAGGCAAAGCCCCCACACTGCACGGCACACACACACGCACACACACACACACGCACACACACACACACACACACACACGCACACACACACACGCACACACACAGACAGTGAGGTCAGATGCTCTCAAGGTGACAAATCACAAACATCAGTCGGGGGAGGAAGAGCGTTGGCCCACTCATTTTCCTTAAGTCACCTTGTCACTTCAGCCCCCCCCCCCTCATCTTTCAGCGATGCTGCATGGGGTTTATAAACTGTACAAAGTTTCCTCACTAGATAATATTAAAGCAAACACGATCGCTCAAGCAGGGTGTGCGACTCTTTGCTTGGCAGTAACGTCCAGCTCAGAAGCCTGCAGGAGCTGAATTTTCCAGGCACTACTGGGTCATCTGTACTGGGATTTCCGACTCTGTCCATCTGCTGGCCAGCATGTGTTCAGCATGTATTCAGGGACGAGGGGCTGAAGCTGAATAATGGGGGACACATGCGTATGAGTGCAGCATGACCTTCAAAGAAGAGCTGATTTCATGTAAGGAAATCTTTGCTCCACTGGTAATCCTGAGCTACAGCATTTACGTCAGACTCACTTATTACAAAGCCTGTGTGCTGCACTGGGCTTTGCAGTTTATACATTTTTTTTTTTTGCACGGTAAATATCACAGAAAGGTGCAGCTTGTTACAAAAGTTCCTTTTTTTTTTCCTCGAGCATTTGTGCTTTTTTTGCGCAGCTCTAATCCTGAACAGTGCTGTGATCTCCTGCTCTCAAAGACGCAGTAGGATGTTGTCATCCACCCTCCTCCTGTTGTCATGGCAACCATTGATGTCACTACAGTATACTTTGGCCCGATGAGTGAATAGGCCTCTGATATTGTGATATTTTATTGAAAAAGAGGAAGATTACCGCTGTCTGTCCTCGTATCAGCTTTCCTTTCTCTCCCCCCCCCAAGAGTGTCTGTGACAGGCAGCCTGCAGGAGGTCTCGATAGCAGACAACAGCAGGCTGACTACATCCTATAAATAACTACATTTAAGTGTAAAATGCTGCCGTCTTTTAGGGACATTTGCTGTGAGGCCACACTTTTCAAATTTAGAATTAGAGGGTGTCAAAATACCAGAGCAGGAGGGAGAAGGAGACTTATTTTAAAAATTTCAAGCAGAGCTCATGGGTGGATCCCATTTAAAGCCACTGTCTCGCAGCTCTTTTCACAGAGTCAAATGAACTTTGCATCAAAGGCAACATGCAAAATGTGAGGCTATGTGGACTGAAATCTGATCAGTATCGAGGGGGAGTTCTTATAAGGGCATGGCTGAGTGTGACCCATCCCATGTTTCAGACTTATCAGTTTGGATCAGCAGCACCAACAGTGTGCTGTGGACATGGTCTGATCCCAGGAAAAGAAGCGAGACCCTGGTTTCCATGAACAGATTGACCCCCCCCCACCACCTCTGCTGGTGTATTAGTGGGATTAACTGTTCTCTGTCTGAGTGGGCTGATTGGATTGACGTGTTCTCTCTACATGATCCTTTTCCACACAAGAGGGACAGACCTCTGATCTCAAACAGCATTGAGGAGTCCTTGCATTTTCTAGTAGAATATTTTGCTCTGAGTGTACTGACAGACTGCAACCTGCAATCCTTGAGGTCAACCAATCAGGGCTCGGCTCAGGTCAGGCCCCCCTTTAGCCGTACTTTACATTGAGAAAAGGTGTTTGAGCTTCATGCAGTTTGAAAAATATTGACAGGCGATTGCCATGGAGATGGGCTGAAATGTGATGTCAAATCAGTGATCTCAGCTGCTGGTCAGGGCCTCAGCGCTTATCAGGGGTGATGAATTATTTAGTCCCTCCTCCTGCCTGTTAGTGCAGAGTATAAAAGAGTTCTGCAAAATGCTTCAGTGGCTCACATCTGGTTGTACAAAAGAGAGGTGGAGTGCTTTTTGTTTAGGAGGCTGGACTTTTGGAGTTTATTTTTTTAGGAAAGTAGCACAGTGAAACGCAGCTCTGAAAGTAGCCACTAGGTGCACTTGTTGGTGATGAGTTCACGACTCTCATTGTGAAAGGTTAAAAAGACAAACATAAAACGTAGACACTGAGAATTGAATCAGAGAACAAGCTGATTAATTTGTGTGCGCGAACCTTTTTCATACGTTTTAAAGCTGAGTGCTACAAATAAAATTCCATTCACTTCCATTGTACTGGGGCTGGACTACCAATGAGGCAAAGCAGGCAACTGCCCACGAGTTCGTCATATTCATTCGGTCAGTTTGTGTTAATTTGATTAATTGCAAAATGCTTTGGGATTATGCACTGCTTAAAGCAGAACTGAAATGATCAACGTAGGTCCTGCATCATTACCTGTTTTGTAAAGGCGCCTTGTGCCAGAATTTACATGGTGAGAGCAAATTTGTGTTTAACCAAATCACCACAAACAACTGGTCAAATAGAAAAGCTGTGCAAATAAAACCTAAACTGTCTGCATGGCTCCACACCACACGATGTGAGTAAGAAAACGTGTTTTTCTGTCGTTTGGATTTTGTCTCGTAACCTGTTGTAAATGGCAAAAACCCTTGCGAGTGATTTAAATGTGTGACCTCTCCCATGCTAGTGTTGGATGTGTCTGAATCATTAGTTTGTGTACACAGTTTGACTTTATGTAAATCCCCCACTGCTAACCAAACCTGTGCTGAGCAGCACTTGAAAAGGAGTCGGCACATTTTGTTCTTTCATCTTCTCACCTTACTCAGTCCAGATAGGTCAAGTTTACTGCGTCAGGGTAAGTAAGTCAAGGTACGCGGCCATTTTACTGACAGGCCAAAACGATCTACTTAATTCTGTTGTTGTGAGTGGAGAACTAACACATCTGTCACCTACTGTTTAGTTGTAGACAGTAGTTTGGTAGTTTCATTTCAGCATTAGTGGATATAAACAGTTGAATGATGCAACAGAACCTTTCCTGTAGCGCCTGCTGGATTCACTGCCTCGGAGAGCTTTAGTTCTGGTTGAAATGATTTCAGGTTCAGCTATGACTCAGGTTATATGAAGCCCATGGTGCGATTCATTTTTCCAGGTCATTAACCGACGCCTACACCATGCAACCCTGGGGTGCTATCAGACGGCTGCAGTTTGTAGTTACAGGACAATTGGATTATGTGGAGAAGATAGAGTGTGTGTGGTAGAAAATACTTAAGCGTCAGCTCTGTAGCCACAGTGTAGTTTCACTAACCGGGATGAACACAAACAGACATATTAGTGTCACACAACACTGACAAGGGAACACACACAAAAGAAAACACCCACAATGTTCTTTTTTTATGTTCAATAAACCTTTTTTAATCTCAACAGCAAGTTAGCTTATGTGTGGTCAACATCAATGAAGGTAAATAAAAAAACTGGATTTCTATTGATAGATTGATGTTTTTGTTTTATCAGCAGGTGAAAGTATGATACTCGGAAACACGTCCACTAGAATCTTCATGACTTTAGTCTTCAACTAGAGAAATATTGCTATAATACTTTTAAATGGCATACACTGATTGACCAACAAGAGAAAAGCACTGGTAGAGAAGCTCCAAAACTCCACACGGTGGGTCGTACAGGGAAACTTCTGAGGGACTTTGGTTTTGTACCTTTGTAAAACCTGGCTCTACTTACTTTCAGAAGAAAAGAAAAAAAATACAGAAAAGAAAAAAAATCAGCATAAAATAAATGATAAAACGGTCCAACCAGAAATAGCGGCGCTATTGAAAATCTTAATTTAGACTGAAAAAAGTAAAAAGGCACACTGAACACCTTTTCACGTTCAACACAAAATTCACCTCGGTGCAACTTGAGCTCGCACTGAAC
Organism: Gadopsis marmoratus; assembly: GCA_036023855.1. Lineage (NCBI taxonomy): Eukaryota > Metazoa > Chordata > Actinopteri > Centrarchiformes > Percichthyidae > Gadopsis > Gadopsis marmoratus. The sequence continues at coordinate 12,628 of JAVQJF010025536.1, read as the reverse complement.
ATTCGCTGCACCTCTGATCTGTACAAAGAACACTAAATGGAGAAGTGTTACTCTTTGTTGGATTCAAATCAACAATCAGACAAAGTGTTACTGTGTTTCTTTGAAAGAAATGTGTTTTGTGTCCATTGGTGGGGAAGAGAGAGGAGGAAAGGTGTTTCCTACAGATTGTGGTGCGTTTCATCTGCCAGGAAACAGCCGAGCAACGCAAACCTTCTCCACCTCCACCACAATCACCGCCTCCTCTCTTGCTACATCTCTTCTTCCCCTCGTTGTCAAAGTGCTCCAGTATTCTGCTTCCACAGATCATCCAGTGGCTGTTCTAGCCTGACAATTGACAAAATGAAAGAAGTCATGAAAATATTTACTTAAAGTCGAAATCCACCCTTTAATACTCTTTACACTGGCCTTGTGTCGACAATTTAATGTTCTGTAAACTCAACAATTATTATTTTATGTTGAACCTGCCTCACACTACTCGAGTTCCTCGCTTTCTAAAGGACATTTTCAGCATGACACACAAACTGGGTGTGAACTTATTCCCATCAATAAAATGCGAGTGTATGGCCGTATAAATATATCCACCTAACCACCTAGTTTGTAACTTTCAGGGTGGAACTATTAATCAGTGTACTCTGGTCTACTGTTGCTGGAAATACTAATATTTGTGCCCTTTGGACTGTTAAATGTCAGCACAAACAGAGACTTACTAAGCATTTGCTCATAGATCCGAAGCGAGTGACATCAAAATGTTGTGTTTTCCTGGTAGAGCAGTGCCAGAAATATCTCCATGTCATGTCATATTGATCAGTTATACTCAGGAATAAAAGAAAAGACACCACTGAAGAATACGAGAGGCCCAGAAGTAAACTGTGCCTTGCCAACAGTGTTCCAGAGCAGCAATTCTGATATTCAACACATAATTTAATCATCATTTTTTATGCATAAGTGGCAAAAAGAGGCAGAGAGTTGCCAGTTTTCTTATTCTTGTATGAAAGTACACTAAGTAGGTTTGGGTTTCGGATCATTGGTCAGACAAAACAAACAATTTGAATACGTCAACTTGGGCCCTGAGAAATTGTGTTGAAAAAAGCTTTTCAAGTAAATTGTGGCATTTTTCCAGTTTACTTCCAGACCAAACAACTGATTAACCAAGAAAATAATCGGCAGATAATCTGATGATTAGTCGCAGGTCTAATCAGCGTTGAAAGCATTTTAGGGTGGATTTTTCCTTTAAAACTTGCACAGGACTGCAACCACAGTTGGTCCACATTTTCTGGCCGTCATTTAAGACCATCAAGACTCCCAGTCAAACCACCTCTGTGCTCTGCCGCTGTCTTGTCTGGAGGATTATCTGCAAGCACTCCCACAGTTTAACCCAAGACCACTGAAGCTCACGCAGTCTGGCAGATGGTCACAGTCCAATAAGCTCGTCTCCTTGTTATTCCAATGAAAAGTGATCTCTCGTCCTGTTGCTGGCTTGCTGGGGTGGCGAGCCTTGTAGTCAAAATCCAGTGTCGGGTGAATGACGTTCTGCTGGTCTTCGTCTCACAGCAGCCCCCCCCAACGTCAGAGAGCAAACATTCTCACATGAAATCAAATGCAGGGAATCTTTAAGGGGTCATTCCATTATTCTAAACATGATTCATCATTAAAACACAGAGGCATGACTGGAGCATTGAGGATGTAAACCAAAATTAACCTAAAAGCTACAGCTGTGCACGGAGGGAAACGCACATTGCTTTATTTTGAGAGGAGACGTCAATACCGTGTTTTGTCTTTTTCAGTAATGACAAATGTTGTTATGGATGCAGAAAATTTGAAGTAAGAATTGTGCAAACAAACATAATCACACTTAAACATACACTCTCTCTCTCTCTCTCACACACACACACACACACACACACACACGAGCAAGTGAGACATTATCTCCTGGTTACATTATCAGCTCAAGTGATGTCACTGCTGACGACTCAGAGGTCCCCGGGAACCAATCAGAGTTGGCTGTACAGGTGAGGCTTCCATTCATAATCCCTCAACATTAAGGATTAATATTGCTTCAGTATTGCCACAAAAATAGAATCATATTGACTGTCTAACACCGCTACTTCTCAACCAAACACGTTTATTACATCAGCCCTCATTTATCAAACACATGACCCACAATTCAACTGTTAAATAGACGAGTGCCCACTTTGCCTGGAAAAACTGGTAGTTATCCTCATCTTAATGAGTATAATGAAACCTGGCAAGTGTGTGCAATCAAATGAAAAGGTGGAAAAGCAGTTCAGTAGTGCAAGAAATAAATCAGGATCAGTAGTTACAAGTTTTAAAAAACACAAAGAAACTGTATTATTAAAGTCACATAGCCTACACACAAGGCTGCAGCTACAGAATTGTGTTACATCTATTATTTTCATTAGTCGATTAACTATAACGACTTGGAGAGAGTTGTAGCACAAGCACAACAAATGGTGCTTTACTCACCAAGCTGGTGCTTCAATCAGCACATTTAGAGTATTTGTTTAGGCAAATTACTGTTTTTTTTTTTGGAGGAATACTATATATGTTAGTGTTGAAACCTGAATACAATCATCATGTAAGCCTTTATGCTCACATCAGTGTGTAAAATAATTTCTATAAAGTGGACAAAAAACACTTTAACACTTGAATATGCGGTGATATCCATGGTACCATGATAAACGAGGGCCATTATCTCTTGTTCAGTTGTTTTTTTAATCTACTGAAATAAAAAAAATGTTTTAAGATCCAGTCTATTGTTGTTGATGATGTCCTATTTTAAATACAAAGAGGACTGCCAGCCGTTGTCCTTTTGGTTGCCTGTCAGTCAGTACTAAATTAGTTCACTTCCAAACCATTTCTAGGCGAAATGCCGCACTCCAGGTTGTGCAGCACCCCTCCGGACTGCAGGGCGCAGTCCTCACAGGTGGCACAACGCCCGTGACGACAGCAGCCTCGCCAAATCAGCACGGCGAAAGCTCCCATTGTGCACATATCGGACCTGTTCCTGCCTCACAGAGCTGATGAGAACGAGACTAGAGGAGGAGAGGGAGAGAGGGAGGTAGGCTAAGGGAAGATTTTGGTAGAAAGGTTGTCTGAGGTTCACAACTAAGAAATGATGTTTGTATTAGTTGTACAAAAATTAACACTTCTCCTTCCCTGTTGCTACACTTGTGGCCTCCACTTACATCTCCAGTCTCTCTGCTCTTAGTGCTGTGTGGGTTCTCATTGCCTAATACTGCTTTCTGTTAACCCCCTCAGCTGGCTTTAGTTGACCAGTACGAAGCCATGCTGGGAGTCCACGGTCTCCATCATCTCACTGTCCAGGAGGGAGCTCTGCAGCTCAGGCAGGCCCAGGCCGCCCGACTGCCCCGGACCAACCAAAACCCCCGTCATGGCTCCGACCTCAGCCTCTCCCGGAGAAGGTGGGGGCAGCGAGGTGGGGTCCAGCTGGAACTCATACTGCTCTAGGTGCAGAGCCTCAGTGGAAGGCCCCAGGATCTGCTGCTCACAGCCTGCAGGGTAGCTGAATCCCAGGCCGCTGGCAGAGGCTTCATGAGGCTGGGGATGGTGGAGCTGGTGGTGGAGGTGAGATCCAGGGGGCAGGTGCTGGGTGTAGTGGTGGTGGCTCATGTAGGGATCATAAACCAGGCCCTCGCCTGGTTCCATCAAGGGGCTCAGGCTGTGGGGGTGGCTGAAGGGAGGCGAGGCCTGAGGACTGCCCTGCTGCTGGGACTGAGGCTGGTGGGCGACTGACATGGGGGGGCCCTGAGGGGAACTTTGAGATGCCACTGGGTCCAGAGCAGGGCTGCCTGTCGGGTAGGATCCTTCAGCTATCTGCATCTGATTGAAGTAGACCTGCAGCCCGATGCCCTGTGAGTGCTGCAGGTACATCCTCTTCTGGTTCAGTCTGTGGGGAGAGCAGTAGAGCCTGCTTAGATCAAGACAACAATTTTGAATCAACACAAGCAAGAACAAAAAGCTTGCAAAATGTATCCATTATCACACATTTTGAACAAAAATGATATTGGAAAATCAAAACACTGAAATATGGTGTTTCCTGCATGTTTTGCACATGTGGGGGTAATTGGTAGCCTGATCTGGATTGTTGAATCTGCCCACATAACCAGTGTGTTCTGCAACTCAGGTCTGTTGTGCTCATTGATGGTTGGAGAAACAGCTGACCAATCAGAGTTTAGTAGATGGGATTAAGAATGGAGACACCATCTTCCTAGATAGTTAGCTTGCTAACTAGCTACATCCATGAAAAAAAGCAACAGAAAAATGGTGACAAATGTGAACGAGATTGAAAATGTGTCACTCGCTACAAACACGGGCCCTGTTTGTCAAGTGTCTTAACAGCATATTAGGCTGAATTAGTTATCAGGCTAAAATAATCCTATTTATTCTCATCCAGGAAATTTGGTTCCTTGAAAGCAGTTTTGAGAATTGAGGTGATAATTCTAGATTCATTTATGGTGGATAGCAGTGCAAAGGTATTTTGAAATAAAGGCAAAATGAGTGGAGAGTTGAAACTTTGATCAGTATTCATATGATTGGCTGAGTGCTGATCATGTGATTGCAGCTACATGAGTGATGTTGGGTGCTCGATTGGGGGGGGGGTTCCCAATAGACATCTCGGCCCGTGTAGAGACCTTTAAGTGATAATCATAAGTCTGCTATGCTAAACTCACTTTAATAGCATCTTTAATTTAATTAACATTGTTCAGCAAAGTGTTCTCTGCAGATAATCATTTATTTTCAAAGTTTTAGTGTTCAAATGACAAATTCCCATTTTCATGTCAAATTAAATGCCATATGTTCTCACTGCATTGGTCTTTTAACAGAATATATAATATCAGAATATTTTAGTTGAGTTTTATTTAGTTTTGCTTAAAGTATCTCTTGCTTTGGTTCTTTATACAAAATGTTTATCTTAATTTATTTTATTTTATTTAGTGTTATCATGTATAAGTATAGGTAATGCTTCATCTGTGTGTACTACACCAACAGAACTCTCTTTCATTTTAAATGTAACAAAGTGAGCCATTTGCATTTTAAAGTTATTTAATAAATTGTGTTAACCAACCCTAAAATGTCTGGGTCATGATCCAGCTAACTGTCTATAAGCTTGAATCTTTTGCATGTCCGGGCTTAAGGATTTGGACCAGATGAATTTTAAACCAGCTTCAAAGAACCAAAAGATCCAGATTGGATTGTAATCTGGAAAATTCAGTTAAGGCACATATGAAGAATGGGCCCAGGGTTAGGGCTGAACAAAAACAAAATAACCAGGAAATCTAACAAGAAATCAGCTAAACATGAACACAATGTCGGGGTGAATGTTTGATTTGAAAATGGCACCTCATTAAGTTTAATTTCTGGGATTCTTTCTTGTAGGTGTAGTACAATTTATGGCAAACTCCTATTTGGATTTATTTGCAATTTAATTGCAAATGCTTTGTTTGCTCTACAATCTGCAGCGAAAGGCTGCCACTGCTAAATGAACACAAGAGAAGAAACACTGAAAATACTTCATACAATGGAGAAAAATTGAATAAATAAAAGGTACAGTGCGAGTTACCTGTGTTCCTGCAGCTGTTGCTCTAAACTTCGAGGAGTCTCCTTACAGAAAAGTTGGCAGCTAGCAGGACTGTTAGCCAAGTTGGCCTTTTGGGCAGAAGAGAGATTAGGATTGGTGACTGTGTTCAGGATAAATACCATGGTAACATGACAGAGCCAAATGATATCAGTGAATGTTACGCAAAGCAGTCATTTGACTCGATAGGAGGAGCGCCGTATCGTCTACTAATGTAAGACTGAGTGAGTGTAGTTGGTGTTAGACTGTACCTGTAGTCTTTGAGTGAGGTATTGTGTCTCCAGACTCTGTCTGCGGGACAGGAGAGGTGGCCGCGGCCCACCTTGGTATAAAGCTAAGTCCTCCTGCGGCTTGGATGCCTCACCCTTCAATCAAAAACACAACGCATTAGAACACGGGTGATGTTAACGGTCGTGTACTTGTACACATGTGCACATGGACACACAGATCCCAGATCCCCTCTCCTGTCAGTTAATAAAGCCGTGTCAGGGTCTGGGTGCTTCATCGTGTGGTCTAACTGGGTTATCCACGCTGTCTCCTGCCCAAATGCCTGTGTGGTGACTGATCAGCCAGATGTCTTTCGCTAAATGGCATGTACCACAGGGATTACACAGTAGTTAAATTAAATGAAAAGCAAATTAAAAGGATGATGGGGCCCGAGCATCATAACCAACAAAGAGCTGCGTTATTGCATTATGAATGATGGACAAAAGGAAAATGACTAGATCTTGTCTTCTGCTAAGATTGATTGCGGGGTTGTTGTATTTTTTATTTATTTTTTACAGGAAAGCCTTTGAATCTTTCCTCGAATGGGTCCCTTTGCAGTTTGCCTATGTGAGTGTATTATTTTGTGTCTATGTGTGCCTGTCTTTGTGTGTGATTGCAGCTTGGGCCTATTGAGTGCCAGTCACTACTATGTCTAAGTCTGACTGACTTCAACAATGGCTGCATTCACTTTGGCCTAGGCTCTAGGCTCCAGGCCCCAGGGGGACAGGAGACAGTAAACAAGCCACAGTTGGCTGCCTCTCTTGGGGTTACACAACAGCCTGGGTGCCTGTTTTTTTTCCCCTGGCCAGCATGGATGAGGATAGTAAAGGGACTGAGGCTGAGAAGGGGTTTGGGAAGAGAACGATTTTGAATGGGTTTGGGTGAAGATGTGTGTGTGTGTGTGTTTGTGTGATTATGCGGTAGGACTCACCTCCAGGAGGTTGTGCAAGTGGTGCTGTGGTCCCAGAGGGCCCATGGCGGCCCCTTCCCCGGAGCCCATCTGCTCCACCAGCATCTGGACTTTGTTCAGCTCCAGGATGCCTTTGGTCCTCGCCAAGTTCTGGAGGTGCTGCCGAAACGCAACAAGACCTGAGAGCACAAACAAATACAAACAGCACAAATGTATTGTTGATTATTGCAGCTGATCAATAGAATGACTTCTCTCTTCATGACAGGAAGTCAAAGGCTCTATCCTCTGAGCGAGTCAGGCTTAAATCTCACTTACGTTAGCAAAGTGATTGACCGGTTAACACTTTCCATCACCCCTACTGACAATGTGACTGGAAGTACGTCATGAGCCACTGTGGGTGTTTGTGTGTGCACATGTGACACCATCTGTGTGTGTGTGTGTGTGTGTGCGTGTGTGTGTGTGTGTGTGTGTGTGTGTGTGTGTGTGTGTGCGCGCTCTGATAAGACCCATCCAGTGGTGACGAGCTGTGGCTGTGAACGGACCTGACTCACCATGATGGTGGGAGTTATTTAAAAGACTCAGCAGTCTGACGCAAAAGAATCCGCCGCATCAACACTCTCCAAAGAGGATTATGAAAAATAAATAAATAAATATCCACAAATACCAACTGGGAGCGCACAGTGCAGTCTGTCAACGTAGAGCAGGAGAAATAACGCACATTTTTAAGTTATAATTAGCCAAATAGAAACTAATTTGGCTAAAGCACGGGTCATTTACAACCAGCAGGCACCGAATAATGTAGCTGTAAAGGCAAAAAAAAGGAGAGGTTGTTTAACATTCCCTCTTATATAGTTTGGCTCCACTTTCTCTTTCATGTGGAGTAGAGACAAATCCTGCGAGCCACAGACTGAAAAAAAAAATCAAGATGGAAGAATGAGTGGAACAGAGGGGTGGAAGGAGAGTGAGAAAGGTGATGGATAGCGAGAGAAGAAGGGGAAGAGAGAGAGAGACATATGTGGGCTGAAACCTTCAAATATCTGTGATTCATAACGTGAATCATCACCGTTTGTCAGGCGTCAGAGGGACCGGAGACGGTGAGAAAGGAGGAAGAGACGGGGGGGGAGTATGTGAAAAAGAGGAAGGGGAGCAAATGACAGTGGGAATGAGGCACTTTGATCCAGAAGGCAGTATACATATACTATATATATATATATATATATATGTGAAGACGTGTATGAGGGAGCAGCTGCAGCAAGAATTTTGCATCTGTGTGATGACAATCAATTCCCTTCCTCTTGACTGGTGCTCCAGTGCTCTGCGGACATATGCACTGTGACACTTTATACATCATATTCTCGGAGACATGTCGGATGTCACAGAATGTCTTTCAGCAATCTCTCAAGAGCATGTCTGAACCTGCAGCATTATACCGTGAAGACAGATCAATAGGGATAGTATAGTAATGATGAGATGTCAAAATGTCTTGTTACTGTATTGTATTATGGACTACTGAGTACTGCTCTGGTATAGCGCTGCACTTCTATAACAATGAAGTCAGACTCATGTTTAAAAAAACAATTTATAAAAATAAGTATCAAAATTGACAAAAACCTGCCACTTATATTACCCACAATGCAATGTGACTGCAGAGTGTTCAGTCGGAGATTTGGATGTCTTATGCTAGTGCCTTGAGCTACTAGCATCAAGTGCAGATGAGAAGCGGGTGACAGAGGTCTGGTAAACTCACTTCTTTCTAACTCCACAGATTATTTTCATTATCAAACTTATAGTCTTCAAACGCAAAATCAACACAGACTCAAATGACTTCACTTGAGGCAATTTATCAGACTTTACACAGTTGCAGCCTCCTGTCATCTCAACCACTGCACCGAAAATGCAATCACATAACGCAAGCAATTAAACCTTGTATTAAAAGGTTGGCCTTGTTGCATGTTGAGGTTGACCCTGAAATGGAGTGCTTGGGTTTATGGAGAATGACACTTAAGCCATTATGAAGTCAGTGTAGCGCATACAGGGAAGTGGGAAATTTGAGAAAAGGTCCAAAGAGAAGAATGAATGGATGTGCAGGAAAGAAAATACAAATTAACACGGGTGATTCTGACCTTGGGTGAGGGAGGTGTCAGAGGCACGGCGTCCTTCCCTGAAGCTGATGGGGGAGCGGTTGTGTGCCTCCCTATGCTGGGAAGTCAGGGCGGCCATTGCAGGGTTGGCGGGCCGAGCGCCTAGGAAAGGTGTAGGGGTGACGCCGGGGGCAGAGCTGTTGGCCGGTACCACATCACTGAGAGAGGGCGGATCCTCCAGCAGACCGAGGTCGCTGTGCATGGAGCCCATGTCATAGCAGATGTCCGAGTCCTCGCTACCCATGGAGGGATTGAGGCCTAGAGCGAATAATTTGCCTGGGGGACAAACACTTTTGTTTTCAATTTCAAGGAAGTGGTCCAGAAAAAAAAACTTCATTTTAGAATTAGATGCACATGACCAAGTCTAAAAGGTGTGCGCTTGATCAGAACTCATTGTACCTTGGTTAGAAGGGCCTGGTTGGTTGGTCACCTCAGAGAGGGTGTGTCGCCGTTGGCCAAACCGAGCCGTCTGATAGGCCGTGAGCAGGTGTGACGGATCATCCTCTGTGTCGGGCTCCTCGGTCTCGATCCCCTCATCGATCGACGTCTCCATCATGTTGCTAGGCGACGAGGTGGAGGACTTGCGGAGGACAGTGGGGGGAGGCAGGGGATCCAGCAGGCAGCCATTCAGCTAGATGGGTGGAGAGATAAAAAGGGACAGAGTGAGAGAGAACTATACAGTCAAAATTCTCCACAGTGAAGAACATGACCACCATACTGAGAAAGAGGGCTCCATTAGTTCCTCTCCTCCCTCTATTTTCCCTCCACGCACCACAGTTGGTCTCATCCTGGGAGTGTGTGTGTTTGTTACAGCGAGCAGGCCTGTGTGTGTTGGCCTAGAGGTGGAGGGTGGGGATAAAGGAATGCAGGGCCAGGAAGTGAGCTTTGACTGAAAGTGCTGTGTGACTGAGACACACACACACACACACACACAAAGATCGGCATGAGTGGCCGCAGAAACCGGAAAGCCTGGAGCCTAGAAAGAGCAACTTTGCCCAACTCTCCATCTGCTTTCTGTGGTGTGCTGGGATAGGAATGCGCACACAAACACACACACACACACACACACACACACACACACACAGAAGTTAAAGGATGAAGAAGAGGAGAGAGAGAAAAGAAGCTGAATGGAAAAGAAAAAAGGCAAGAGAACAGAAAAGCTGAGCTGTTGGCTGATGGGAGGTCACAGTGGCAAGATCGCTGGAGACGTGCAGCAGTGTCCTGCCCATGTGTGTTCACTCAGCTTCGCAATAGGTCACATCATCATCATCACAGGACCGCTTATATAACCAGGCTCCATTCACGCAGATAACGTGCACTCTGTTTCTCTCTGCTCTGTTCTGTTTACCACACTCACGCACGCACAAAAAAAAAAAAACAGTGTACACACCACTCTTTATTGAAGCCGGGAGAGGGGGTGGGTCAGAGGAAAAAAAATGTTGATGATACTGCATGTGTGTGTGCGCGAGTGTGTAGCCCTGCAGGTTTGCGAGGCCATCAACTCAGACCACTGGTGTCGGAGGTCTTTAAGATTCGGTCAGCTCAACAACAGACCTGGAGGAAAAGGTTGCTGGTTGGCACAGATAAACAGAGAAAACGGGAGAGCACTCTGTGTGTGTGTGTGTGTGTCATTAGACAGGACAGCTGTCTGATGACACACACACACACACACACACGTCCCTAAGCCTCAGCCTCTTTTAACTGGTATTGGACCTACTTTAGGCGTGTTGATGTCCTCCACCATGAAATTCTGCTCCAGGGGACATGCAGTCTGGGGGAAGGTGAAAGCATCGGAGGCTTGGGGCACAGCAGGGGAGCGCAACATATGAGCTCCCTGCGGGACCAAACCCACCTGGGCTGAACCACTGGTCGACTGCAGAGAGGGAGAAAAAACAGAAATGGAGAGGGTCTTTGACATTACATGAAAAAGAACCATCTCCAGTTCACAGCCAATATTCAACAACATCCTTGATAATAACGCAATTATGACAAAATTGAGCTGCTTGTGAATTTGACTTGATAATCCAAGCAGGACACAAAGGCCAGATCCTAGATGCTGAGGGAAATGAAAGAGAAATTGCACCGTGTTGCTAAGAAGAGACAGAGGGCAAAGAAAAGAAAATAATGAATAATGTTGGTGAGGGAGACGCATTAAGATCAAGGCTGGGCGGCAAAGTCTGGGAGAGAGCAGGTGAAGACAGAACCTGGCTGGATAAATAAATGAATGGGTCGTGTCTGTCCGTTTGTTTGCTCCTGGATGCAGGTGTGAATAATGGAGCTTTGATCAGGGAGGTGTGGATGGTAATCTCTTTACACAGTATTCACACACCCCTCGTCGCCCTGACACCCTGCGGCTACCTTGACAACAGTCTGTTCGGCGATGGTGCTGGGCCGTCGCTGGCGGGCGTCGAGCCGCTGTTCGACGGGGAAGCTGCAGCGATGGGCCTTCAGCCGCTCCACCAGCAGGTAGTAGATAGCAGCAAAGTGGTTGTAGCTTTTGTTCTGCAGAGACTGGAGGATGACAGACAACATACATGGCAGCGTCGGTAATTGAAGTTATTACAGACGAACGCCCTCCATTTTGGATGACTTAACCGTGACTTAATATATGCCGAGATAATTCTTTAGATATTTTCTCTGCATGATTTTGGTTAATTGCAGCAGCTAAAGAGTAAGAGTATAGATTAAAAATACAATAAATAGAATATTAAAAGAAAATACAGCATATATAGAACATACTGCATAAATGAAAATTACAGCTTCTTCATTACATGATACAGAGCCGTAAAAGGCTTCAGGGATAAAAAAAAACAAAACAACCCTGACATATGATTCTTGTAATATTTTTGCTCAAAATTGCTATTGCGTTCACTAGTACATTCCTGTGTATTACATATACAACTGTGTTATTGTCAATATTCATCTGTGCAAATCCAGTGAAGCACCAGTCCAAGACAATGTACAGTATATACTAGACTTGCACCAACAATGTTCGGAATACTACCAAGTACTACTGTTGACCTTTTGTTTAATTAAGAGTTGTTTAAATTATTCCCATTTCTTTGAGTGTCCTTACAGTATTTGTCATTATTGACATATCTGCTGTAACATTGCAATTTTCCATTGGGATCAATGGAGTACACATCTATTAACATGAAAAATTCCCAAAAATAAAACAAATAAATGGACGATCTATCATTGCAGATTAATTCAATTTAGAAATATATATTACTGAAAAAAAATCACTGCACCTAAAACACTATAAAAAAAAAATCAAATACGGAGAACTTCAATTGTGAACAGCATTTCCCATGTGTACTTACATGACAAATAACCAAGTGTGCACTTTATGATCTCATTATAAGCGTGTGAATCCACAGGTGTTCTTCTTCTCAGCTGAAGGACCATTAACTGATTTGCATTGCACCAGAGGAGTTCAGGGTCTTCTTTACTCCAGTGTAGCAATTTATGTTTTATTTTAGTATCTGTGTGCAGCCCCATTTATTACAGATGTACATGAAGTGAGGTCTGCAATACAATAATAATAATAATAATAATAATAATAATAATAATAGGACCCTAAGGTTGTTTATTGGTCAATCATGATGCACATATACACACGTGCAGAGAACAATGCTCAAACACACACATACAATCGCGTTCCACGTTAAAATGTATCCTCTGCTTTTAACC
>JAVQJF010025533.1:0-174070 GCA_036023855.1 Gadopsis marmoratus | reverse complement strand
GTTTCTGCCTGTTAAAAGGTAGTTTTTTGCCTAGTGCTTGCTCATGGTGGAACTGTTGGGTCTGTACATATAGAGTTGGCTTGGACTTGCTCTATATTAACAAGTGCTATGAGATAACTGTTATGGTATAGCGCTATATAACTAAAATTTAATTGAATTGAACCACTGTTCGCTAAGCATTAATAATCAAAATGTAAAGATATTGCTTAGCCCTAATGGGTAATTGCACATTTCAATAACATTAAATAACAATAGAGGACCTGTCGATGTTGCCGTTGCTACTGGTGTAGCAATGTCAGGTGGAGGCTTTAGCTTCATGAGCTCCATCAGACTGTTGGCCTTTAGACCGCTGCCCTTCACATTGCCGGTCCTAAGGAGGTCTTTCAACTGAATCTGCTAAACGAAGAAAATGTATGATCAGCAAAACAAAAAAACAAAAACAAAATGCTTGTTCTGTCCTTTAAGAATTGCTCTATTTTGAGCACAAACGTACCTGATCTGTGTTAGAAGGCACTACTGTGGATGCTGAACAAGGAATACTTGTGGAGGAGGGAGTCGACGAACCTCGCAGGGCTGAATTAGCAACATGGACCACCTTGGTCACAGTTATGGTGTGTTTGATGTTGTTTGTGGCCGATTGTTTGGTCACAGTAGCTCCTAGTGACGGCAACTGATTCAGCTGATTTAAGACAAACGTGGTGGTTGATGGCTGAGGTTTGTGCTGTTGGGAGACAGTGGAGTGGATTTTAATATGCAACACAAAACAGATGATCAGCTGCATCATAACAGTGTCATAAATAATGCAGTACGGCGACTTCATGTTTTGTAATCTCACCCTCATAGTAACTATAGGGACTGGAACTTGGGGCTCAGTTCGAGCAACGTCCACGGACTCTGTCCCCACACCAACATCCAGGGCACTGATGGAGATAGACTGGAAGGGGAACAGAAATCACAACAGTTATGAAAACATTAATAAACCACTTCTACTCCATGACAAGAAAACTAAAGCTCATCTTACTTGCTGGGTTGTAGAGGGCTGTGCAACATCCTGAGTATCAACATCAAATAGACCAATATCATTTGGGCAAATTCCACTCTCACTCAGGGCAGCGAGAAGTAAATCCTGTCCAGGATCCATCTGCAAGACAAATGTCCTTCTGTTAACATCTGCCATGCACATGTATGTACATTTACACATCAAGGGGTTTACAATCTCATGCTATTTTCAGACATTACATTTTTCACATCGTAATGTAAGACTTGGGATTACCAACATGCAACAGTGCATGCTTTCAAAAGAAAGCAAACGCCGCAATGTGACCCTACAAAAACGCAACAAAAAAAAACCCACAAAAGGGACTTTAGAACCCACACGTAGAGCAAATGCAATGTCAAAGACCAGTTTTCAAATGCACCAGTGTTGCGTTTTAACATTTCAGTATAGAAAGACCAGACTTCTGTTGCTCAAACACACAGGTAAGGTTGCTTCAAGCTAACGCTAGCAAATGTCCAAACGCATCTAAATGGCCACCTCCTCCTACAACGCACAGCGAAAACAAAAAGTGAAAACGAAACGCCGGGAATGCAACAGTCACTAGAGGAACCTAAACCTAAACACAAATCGGGACAAACGGCGTAGCCACCTCTCTCGGCAGCGGCTACACGCCTGCTCCACAGTGACCCAAAACAAGACACGTGTTTGCAATGCCCTACTTCTATGTTCAACTTCCTGGTCCACATGACTTAAAAGTAGCTTCTCCCCCCCCGCCTCGTTAGCACCGCTCGTTAATAAGTCGCATACAAACAGCAGCTACAATGTACACGATAGGATCAAAACACACTGCGCGCCGATACGTTTCATCGTGCAACGTAGCTAGTTCGCACCAGCTAAGCCCCCCGACTGGCACGCTGTCGTGCCGCTGAACCGGCCTGGTAGGACGAGGGTGACACAGCTTAGCCGCTAGCTTACTTACGACGCGAACGCTAACGTGCTGAACTCAAGACGACACCTCCGCGTTAATGTCAGTGACGCGGCGGTAAAGTAACACACGGAGGAACTGGAACGAGGCGAATTCGACAAATGTTAATTCCAAGCATCGCGCAGCGACACATTTCAGACGGAGACCTCGCAGCCGTTATATTATTAAACGGAAACCACAGAAACTCGCTCGTTCTCGCGAGTTGCAAGTTACCCACCTCGCATATAGCAGCATAACGCAGTTAAGCCCCGGCTGCTGCTTATTGTCTCCCAACTTTGCCCCTCGTTCGTTTGGGCTCACCGTTACCGAACACCTCGCTACCGTCAAAGCGCAACGAGTGTCCTAGCTAGCTTGTTACGTTGACGCCGCCCGCTTGAACTTGACAACGCGTTGCCGATAAATGCCGTCAGCACGCGCACACGGGGCACCAACGGGAGCTCACGAAACGCCACCTTGACCCAAGTCCTCAGCGTGTCCCGTGTCCCGGCCCCCCGCCTCCGACCTTAATCCGCAGCAGTAGCTACCCGCTAGCGCTGTTTACGGCCGCTCTCGCGCACTGTCACTGCTGTCGCTAGCTAACGCTTAGCTGCGAGGAGCGTTACAACGTTCGCCGCCGAGCCCAGCTCGGGTCGAAATAACCAACGCGGCGTCGACACGCTCGCGTCCGTCGCGGCCGCGGCGCCGCGCGTCGACAGACAAGCCGCCGCCGCCGCCGCCGCGGGCAACTCCACGTACTTGACAGCTCGACGGTCGGCGGCGCTCGTCGGCAGCTCTGGGTTTGTTGTCCTCTTCGCTCCGCCGCGCTCACGCCATCTTTTTTTATCAAACGCTCAGCCGCATGCAGGTCACGTGACGCGCGGGCCGACAGCGGGCGTTCTTGCGGTCAAACTTCTCGCCCCGCGTCGACAGGAACGGGCCGCGGCGCAGCAGCGGGGCGTCCCGCGGCGACCGCGAACCGGTAGAAGAGGGAAACGTAGCATTTCTAAAACGTTAGCACAAACGCCAAACATAGCAGAGTCAGCGAGCTAATACGGCATCACGTGACACCGCGAGGTCTCGACAGGAAGTGACGATGAGAAATGTTTCTTCTTCGTTGTCTTCTTCCTTTTTTTTTTTTTTTTTGCCTTTTCTTCCTCCGATTCTGCTTTTCCGCTTCGTTCACAGGCAACATCCCCATTAGCACAATGATACAAGTAGTTTCGATGCACTTTAATATTGTGTCAGATCTGTAGTGCAGGTATGAACCTCAGGGGGCAGGAAATTCACTAATACCTTTATTATTAGAACTGTTTTATCAGCAGAATCAGAATTAAATCAACATATTCTACATCAATACAAACACAGAGAGACAAGGGAAGTAAGAAAACAACACGTCGTCTCATCCAATTAAACCTAAAACCGAAGAGTAACTTATCAATTTAATGAATTTTTAAAATATTTAATTGCTATAATAACAGCTGTGGAGTCTGTGGGACTTTTGAACTGTTTTTTTGAGAGCCACCTTCAGTCTAAGGGTATACTGCTTCACCAACTGAATCTAATGTTAAATCATGAGTATTTCTGAAGGAGAAACATTTGGATTTTTATGAAAAATACTTGTATATTAGGTATTATATAACATTTTATTCCTATATGTAAATTCAACAAACAAATGAAGAATTAAATAAATGTACTTCCAGTGTTTGAAGGACAAATTTGCCAGAAAACATATTTCTGTGCTGGACTTATTTCATGGATGAGTAGTTATCTTTTTTTTTTTTTTTGCTTGTTTATTTGTTTGCTTGTCTTGTTTTGTTCTGGTAAACATGAATGCACCATAAAATGTATTATTCAATATGTTTCTCAAACATATGTACTTGAATTTTGCAAACTATAGCTGGAAAAACACTTTATAGGCCTACGTGTGTGCTACAATGGATATCATTTTTTTTTCAGAAGAAATAATACTGTGGTGTCAATATGAATTTAATTCTGGACATTGCAGTTTTTTTTATTCTTATGTGCAAAACCTCTCACAGTCAAGACGACTGAGTGACATGGTTTCTTTAGTGAACAGCAGTTTCCAGTAGTTGGCTTTGTGTTTGTTGTCTTGCTGAAAAATAAATCCCCCAGGTTGTAGTTATCTTGCAGATTTCAGCAGATTTTTCTCTATTTTGCTGCAGTTATGTTACCACTTTACCTTCACAAGGACGTCAGAGCGTCCTACTGAAGAAACCTCCCCATACCACCATGCTGATGTGCGGTGCAATAGTGTGAAGTCTCAAAAAGTGTTGCCTCATCAAACATTTGACCTTGCCTCAGAGTCTTCTACATGCCGTCTA
Organism: Gadopsis marmoratus; assembly: GCA_036023855.1. NCBI lineage: Eukaryota > Metazoa > Chordata > Actinopteri > Centrarchiformes > Percichthyidae > Gadopsis > Gadopsis marmoratus. The sequence goes on along the minus strand of JAVQJF010025533.1, from coordinate 169,767 downwards.
GCTCAGAAGCCATGTGAGTTTTTCAAGCACCGATGTAAGTATGTGTGTGAGAGAGAGTGTATGCTTGTGTTTGATGGCTTATATTTAAACCTGAAAAAAAAAAGGTTAACTGAACATCATTTCTGCTGAAGAGAATTCAAACTGCAGAGTGTCTGCTGTCCTCCAAGACTGATATTAATAAAGAGGACTGCAGACGATAAAATAAAACAATAAAACATTTTTTTTTTACATTGATTATATTTGTTTAATGGCAGAATAGTTGGGTCTGGGGAGGTGACAATAGGCTGCAGACAATAAGGTGCAATTGTTTTTTACAAATTAAGATTTTTCACACAAAACATATGAAAATGTATAAGTAAGTAAATTAATTAAATGTATAAGTCAATTAATGAATTGACAGAAATTGTATTGATCATCTTTTAAGTCATTTTTCATGTGAAAACATTTCATGGCTCCAGCTTTACAAATGTGAAGATTTGATGCTTTTATTGAATAGTTTTAAGGTATTTAAACATTTTTTTGAGGTTAAATCAGCAGATTAAGCCACAACGAACACAACCATTAGTTGCACTTCTGTACTACAAAATAGTTCAAAATGAGCTCCACCCCAACCAACTCAAGAGGACAATTCCCACTTTTACATTAATGCATGAGTAATAATACTCTACTGATGTAATAATATATAATGGCATAACAGTCACAGGGGACATTTTTCTGCATCGTGTACTTTAACTTTAAGTATATTTTCCTTGATTATACTTACATACTTTTACTTAAGTAATAGTTTCAATGCAGGACTTGTACTTGTAACCTAGTACCCTTCCTGTGGTAGTAGTAGTAGTAGTAGTACTCCACCACTATATTTGAGCCAAGGATAAAACTGCTGCCGTCGGCCGGCAGGGGGCGACATTGCCCCGTCTCTTCCCCCCTCATTAGCATGTGGAAAAATGGCGGACAGAAGCTGTGGAGGCTGCATCGGTTGAGCTGCTGGCAGTCTTAACGCCGCAGACGGGCACCCGCAGTCGCCGCGGTCGGGACCGGCGCGTTGCGAGGGCACTGCCGTGTGAGCCGGGCACGGCTTATCTGCGAGCTGGCAGAAAACCCCGCTTGTTTTAGTCCTCGAAAGCGAGCGGCTGGTGCTGAGCGAGGAGCCGCGAGAACAAGTCGGACATGAGCGGGGTAAGTTTGCTTGTTGGGGCACCGCCGCCAAACACGGGTTAAGTAGCGTCAACGGCAGCTAGCTTAAGTGGGTCATCGCTTTCTTTTGATAACGACACTGACGTGTTTGCGCGTGTTATTATTACCGTTGTTAAAACTAACCATACAAATAGCTGGTTATTTAAAAAAATAAAAAAAATAAAACAAAAACAAAAAAACAAAACCCCCCCAAAAAACATGTAAATGAGTGAAGTTCCATTAGCTACAAACGAGTGCGTTTGTTGTGGAGTCGCTCTGCTAACATTAGCTGCTCACACGCGTCTGCTAGCCGAGGACACGGCAAGGATCTCTTGACACCAGGACAGACCATAAAAAGCAACGGCGACACGTGGATTCGCCTCTTCACGGGGGGGTCTTGGTGATTTTTAAAAGTGCACGTGAGCCTGAGTGGATTTGATCAGTACGACGACGAGCCGAGCGGCCTGTCGGTGCCTTGGTTGGGAGTTTAAAGGGACTGATGGGGGCGGTGGTGTGGAGCCGGCACGCTGCTCCACCCACACCGCCACCGCGAAGTACATGTACTCGGCCACGTCTCGTTGCAACCTACTTGGAGTTTACTTGAGTATATTTAGTTTATGTTACTTTATACTTGTACTCCACTACAGTTCAGAGGGATAATTTGTACTTTTCACTTTAACTGTGTTTGTTTCACGGAGCCTAGTTACTTTTCAGATGTTCGAAAATGGATTAAAATACAATGCATTGTTGAAGATTAAGCCAGTGATTTCTGCACCTTACAAAGAAGCAGCGTCCAGGTGGTTTGATTTAAATAACCGTTCGAGGCCCAAATCTGTCAAACAAATGTGCCAAAAAAAAAAAAAGTAAGTATTATAATGCATTTTTTTCCCCTGCTCCATGAATCATCTCACAGTGCCTCAAATTTCACTTGTGTCCATGACATGATATAAAGTAGTTAAAACTAGCTCCACCTCGACCTGCTACAGCAGTAAAATGCTGCTCTAATAATGATTCATGAGTATTAACAATGTAATATTATTATATACGCATCGTAACATCTCAGTCACGGGGGCCATTTTTTGGTATAGTGAGTAGTTTTGCTAAAAACAAATGCAGTTTCTGTTTACAGTCTGTTACTCAGCCTAAACATCTTGTGTGCAACAAACTGGTTGAATGCATTTCCTTCCTCAAAAAACCTTTTTGTAAAGCTAATTCTTTTTTGGATATTATGAAACCTGGATCAACTTCTTTTTTTCTTTCTTAATTAATCAACTTTCTTGATAATACATTTGCTTTGTCAGCTTGTACCGATCTTCATTTTCTGTTGCACTTGATTTATTTTATGGAAAACTGAAACCTACAGCTGTACCAACTTTGTGAACACTAACAGAGCGACAATAAAACTACACCTGGCAGGAACATGGACTAAATACATTTTATGTGTGCATCCGCAGGAGGTTGTTTGCAACAGCTGTTCAGTCACTGTCTTAAGCTGCAGCAAGTTCATATCGCCACTTCACGATGAGAAGACGATGAAGCAGACGCAGGAGGGAAGGCGCTCTCCAACACGCTGCCAGCAAGTTGATGCTCAGAGGCAGGGAGAGGGTAAGTGTCTTTGCTGCAGCTCAATCTGCAGCTGGAGAGAGCAAACAGACAACTATTTATTTTCATATTTAATTACGTAATGCTAGGCAGTGATAAGAACTAGAAGATTTTAACTGAGGCTACATTCACATTAACACAGTGTTGTTTTAAAGCGTAAACGATCTCTGTACACTGGAGCATTTCATCACAGTTTCAGGTAGAATCTCTCCGTCCATACTACACGCCTGAAAACGCATATCACATGACCATTGGTGTAAACGGGAAGCAGATTGTCTGCTCTGCGGTTGGTTGCTCAGTTAGTTGCAGAAAATATTATGAACAAAGAACAGCGATGGAGAAAAGTAAGAGCAGGGATTTCTCCGCGTGGGCCGACAACCGTTACTGTTAACGTCGAGGCTGATGTCGTTTGTTTGTTTTTCGTGACGAATCGGGGAGCGAACGCGGGCGCCTGCGTCATTGTTTTAAACGGTCTCTGTTTCCGCCCGTCCTCATTAAACGCAGTCCCGGAGTACGGGGTCAGCAGCTTTTTGAAAGTCTCCGTTTGTTTTGTTTTTCGGGGGTTTTAAAATGCTGGAGTAATGTGGACGCTAGGCATAAACGTAGAAAAAGTTATGCGTTTTAAAACAAACCTACAGTGGTAGTGTGGATGCAGCCTGAACCAGCAGGATAATGAACTTGCTCATTTTTCCTTCCCAGGCTGGAGAACAAACACCATCAGCACCAAACCAAAAGTCTCAAAGCCCGACTTCGCAGAGATGGAGAGCCGCTACAGCCAATGTTTACCCTGCTGGTCAGATGATGAACAGCTTTCACCTCAGCACCTCCACTGCACTCCGACCCCCCTCCGTTCCTCGACCGAACTCTCCCTGCCTCTCAGCAGCAGCTTATCTCCCCCCCCCCTCCACACCAACAACAGCAGCGCTCTCCACAGCCATCAGAGGAGAGCAGTCCGCCTCAAGGTCAAGGGAAAGAAATCCACCCTGAGAATGTACGCATGTCCTGAGTATTGATGCATTTTCACAACACGATGGCGCAACAGTTATTCATATAGCTGTAACAGTTGTCTCGTTTTCCTCTTCAGTGCCGGGGGGAAAAACTCCCAAAACCGAAAAGTTACTGACTACTATCCAATAAGACGAAGCTCAAGAAAAAGTATAGCAGAGCTTAAGGTAAGATGAATTTACTTCTATTATACACAGATGTTGGTTGTCAGTATTACCAGTATTGAGATGGCTGTTGGACCAGATATTACCATATTGGCATGAATATAACTTGGCTAATTTTCACAGGTCTTTAGACCGTGATGGGAAATGCAGACAACAGCAACATTTTAGTACCTTGAAAAGTAGTTCCTGGGACTAAAAGTTTCAGGTACTTTAGGTGAAACGTGGCTGAAGACTTGGCAGTACTTGAACCTACACAGTTGTGGGATTTTCTTTGTGGCTTATTTGTTTCAATTTTGCAAAAGAAAAGAAAAGGCAAAGCTGCAAGGAGCAGAACTTGATCTTCTCCTTGACTAATAGTATCTTGGTCTCAAAGAGTTTATCTTCAGTTTTCTTCTAAAAACAAGTGTTGGCAATATACAGTATAATTCTGCTTGTGTGAAGTTCACATTGTTTTTATGTGGACGTGTTGGATGTGTGTGTGTGTGTGTGCGTGGGAGTGAGAGAAAGAGAAATCCAATCTGCTCTCTTTCAGTAATTCCATCTCATGTTTTTGTTCCCAGTGTGAAGAAAAGAAGCTCATAGACGATCTCATCACAAAGGGAATAGAGGAAGGAATGGAGGTACTTTTGAGTTGTTTTTCCTGCTTCTAAATGCAACACGCCTCACGTCAAAAAACACCAAAAACCCTATATTCAGTGCTTGCTATGGGCGACGTCTTGGCCCCGCATCAGGAAGTGTTCCTGTTTTATTTCCATGTGTCGGCACACGTCAACTCTCCAGAAAATCAACCATTTTTATCGCATTCGCCTCGCGGATCGGCACGTCCCAGCTGCTGTACCGTTCCTACTTCTTGTGTCTGTATGACGCCGCTGGTGTGTGTTGCACCAGTGGTTTATTTTCAGAAAATTAAATTCCATAATGCCGATTTCAAAAGCTTTGACTGCAGCTGCCATCAAAGAGTCAATTTCGAGGACAAATGTATCATTCTTTGAAACCGGCTTTGTCTATTTAAAGTATCTGCACAGTATTTTAGTCAACATATGTGCCTTTGGGGTGAAATCCAAAATATCTCCCAACTGAAATGCACAACAATTTAATATAGTTATTATAGGTAATGTGGATTAAATAACAGGAAATTAACTGAAATGGAGACGCAATGAAACCAAACGGGGAGCAGAAATCAATCCCAGCTTTAACAGAAAACAAAAAGTGCAATAACATCAAATGTTCAAACTAAATGTAAACTGTCCTCTTCTGAATTACACGCATTGCTTCAGTAAAGTTTTTCCAGTTGTGTGTGTGTGTCACAATGGGCAAAAGCTCTCGTGCTGTTTTTTGCAGGTGCAGCACATAGAAGGAAAGGGCAGAGCGGTTTTTGCCACTCGGTGTTTCCAGAAAGGCGAGTATGTGGTGGAGTACCACGGAGACCTGCTGCAGATCACCGACGCCAAAAAGAGGGAGGCCGAATACGCTCAAAACCCTGCCACCGGCTGCTACATGTACTACTTCCAGTACCTCTGCAAAACCTACTGGTATGATGAACCGAGTCATGTCCACTTCTTATACATTACCACAACATTTAAATGGACAGCTAGCTTAGATGTTTAGTATTTACCAAGAATTTAAATGCAGACAATGATTTTACATTTCAGATCAACTCCTGACTTCTACTGGTAAAAAAAACAAACGAGACCTTCAGTTCGGTTCATACTTACTGTTAAACACACCCGATAAATATTCTAACTAATACTGGTGAGACGGTTAAAAAAATGCCCTCTGAAAGTTATAAAATAGCCAGAAATGCAAACAAGTAAACTAACCAAAAGCCAACCAACAGCTTTGACGTGACAAGTTAAAGTATCACGAAAAGCTTTTTCCATGTTTATAGCTTGCAGGTACTTTAAAAACGTTTTTTTTTTTTTTTTTTTAAAGAAGTGCATGTCATTAACATGTGATTGGATTTTAAGTGATTTCACGACACCGCCAAAGGTGACATACCTGCTTAACGTTGTAATCCTTAAGATGGTCAGTCCTGCTTGATTTTGGTGACACCGGTGTTGTTTAACGCCACAGCAAACTGTCCCCGAGCAGCCGCTCTGTCAGAGATACAGCACAAGAGCAAATGTTAATTCTGTTGACAGTGCAGCCAAACAATCTCACCTTTTATTTATTTATTTTTTAAATAAAGAAGTCACTCAGTAACAATTTCAGCGTCTGATTTCACGCTGCACACGGCCGGTCAAAAAGCAGCAGCAGCAGTAGGAAATGTTTGGTTAGCGTTAGCATCGACTTAATCCAGCTCTGATGATCAATGAGATTAAATTATGGTGGATTACACGCATTCATCATTTCCGGTGAATCTCTCGTGGGTGTTTTTTGAAGGCATTTTAAATCCATCACAGTAAAGGGGGACTCCATCACTAACTGTGAAAACCAGAGGTGGAAGAAGTAAAACTAGCAGTACTACAGTGTCCCGCATTCAAAATCTTAAGTAAAAGTTTGAAAGTATTGGCATCAAAATATACTTAAAATGAGTCATTATGCAGAATGGCCCATTTCAGAATAATGAATATTTTATTACTGGATTATACACAACACTTTAACATTGCAGCTGGCAACAGTTGAGCTCATTTTAATTTTTACTTTATATTCTGCTGTGTAGGTTAGTCTATAAACATACATCATAACGTATTAGTTGATTTCATAGTTTGCCAAGTACAATACCTCAAAATTGTACTAAGTAAATGTACTTGGTTCCATTCAGCCACTGTTGAAAACTACTAAATAGAAAGATAATCACCAAAAAGTAAAAACATTTAATTTGTATTGCAGAAACGGTGCCGACCACAAATTTAATCAAAAATGAAGGAAAATAACATAAACGTCTCAGCTCACGTAGAAGACGACGATGTTGTGTCCTTTTGAACTGATTAACAGAAGCTGTTGGAACATTTTCTAGTGTGAAGACTGATTACGTTTTTGTTTCGACAGCGTGGACGCCACCAAAGAGTCTGACCGGATGGGTAGGTTGATAAATCACAGTAAAAACGGAAACTGCCAAACCAAACTCCACGACATCAGCGGCGTCCCCCACCTCATCCTCGTTGCCTCTCGAGACATTGACGAGGGCGAGGAGTTGCTCTATGACTATGGAGACCGCAGTAAAGCCTCCATCGCAGCTCACCCGTGGCTCAAATATTGATCGAGGGGAAAGGGAAACGTACGGTAACACCTGTGTTTCACATTAGCTCGTGTACAAAATGCCTTAGAAACAGAACGTGTACCCTTTTGTTCCAATGTTGAGGAAGTAGGGTGATGGGTTCATGGGGGGGGTTACTTATCATATTTCGACTGAGATCCTTCTGCCTTGTTAGATGACGTCTGGACTTTTTATTTATGTACATATGAAACATTCTGGTTCTTTTGCAGCACATTTATTTTGTACATTTTGTATTATCTATATAGACCAACGCTTCTGCAGCATGCAGGCGGTAGTTCATGCTCTGCATTTTTATATATTTATGGCCCCAGAGCCCCTTTTGGATCAGCCACAACTATGACATGCAAATTACAAAAAAAATATATATATATATACACTATATTCTGATCATTTGCGAATTTGATTTCAGCCATCAAAAGTGACAATTGTTAAGTGAAAGTGTAATTTACCAAACTCATGGATACAAAAAACAACCTGGAGTTTTCTGTGTACATACAGACATAACGAATTACACAGGAACACAGAAATCAGTCAAATTAATATTATTCCTCGCTTTTCATTCTTTCTTGTTTGTTTTTTTTTAAGCCTGTAATGTATTTTTTTTAATATTTAAGATGCACAATACATTTGAATCATGTAGTAAATGTTTAAATAATTCCAACGTCTTCTGCAAATACCTACAGCATGTTATGTTTGTTTAAATGCAACTAGACATGGACGTTTTCTCGGGTCAACATCTACTGATGTAAACGGACTGCGTGATTATCTAGTCAGCTGTCAGTTTCACTTGAATCTAAATTCATGTCTTTATTACTGCACATTGTAAATATATTTATTGGCTTGCTTCTGTAAATCCAAGGGTGGTTTAAACGAATAGTTTGACATTTTGGGGAATATGTTTTTTCACTTTCTTACAAAGAGTTAAATGATTGATTTCAAGTTAATTACTAAAGCTAATCGGAGCCTTGGACCTGTCAAAACTAAATAAAAGTAGGCCAGTTTTGAACAGAATTGCCTTTTTTTTTTTTTTTTGGACAGTTAATACTTAACCTTGAATTCAGTGTAACACTCCCATCAGTAATGGCCATTATCCTCTTCGTCCTGAAGGATTTCTATCCCATCAGAGCGTCACGTTCTGTCTGACTTACAAGAGAAAGACAAGTTAAGCATTTCTGTGTCGATGTACAATCCTTGAGGAAACAAAATAATAATAAATAACTGCTAAACACGTAAATGATACATTCAGTGTAAAACGTCTTAATTTCTATGAACAGATGTAAACTTTTACAAGGCTGTTTTTGTGGCTGGTGCTAATTTCCCACCCTGCTTTTATCACAAAACTAAGACCAAATAATAATTAAACTGTTGCATCAGTTTCTCGGCCTACAGAACTCAAGTCAGCCTCTGTGACGTTGTCATTACAGGAGAAGAGAGGCAGATTCATTTTCATTAATATACAAAATAGTACAAAGTAGCCAAAACAATCACAAGCTGCCCAAAACGGTGTGTAACGAGAATAAAAAGTAGCTTAGTGTTGACAACGCAAGCTGTAGAGCAGATTTTGTTACCTTTGGACAGAGCCAGGCTAGCTGCTTCTTTATGCTAGGCTAAGCTAATAGCCTGTTGTTGCTGTAGGGGGAAGCAGCCAGCCTGGCTCTGTCCAAAGGTAACAAAATCCACATCCAAGCACCTTTAATGCTCACTAATTATCACGTTGCATCTCATTTGATTAATCCGCTTAAAACAGTGGCATCAACCTTCTCATCGGCGAGAAAGTGAATGAGTGGTTTTCCCAAAATGTCAAACTCCTCCTTTTTTAATAAAAACAAACGGCTTAAAGCATCAGCTGCTAAACCACATGTAAGCATTATTGTCACATACACTTTGTTCATTTGCGCAGACAAAACCAGCCTCTCCAACACGTCCATGTCTTTGGTGAACGGTCACACTGCTGCTGTAGGTTTGTAGATATTTGCAGAATGTTTCTACACATCTGTTCTTCCCGCTCACAACGTCATCTTGTTCACAACCAGAAGTATTTAACAGCTGAACTGCCAACAGGTCTTTTTTTTTTTTCTTTTCTAGATATTTTAGTATCTTTTTTCCAATGTGTTTTCCATGAATTGTACCCAGCCAGCGTGCCGATCTCAAGCGCTTCCCATTTATCTTATGTATCTTGATTTGTGTTTGGTTCATCCTTATGCAGAAAATCACTGAGACAAATTATTGTTCTTTAAGCTAATGGTAATACGTATATACAATATTTTCTAAAGGAAATTTGCATTACAACACTTAAATACATCACAGTGGCACTCCTCATATCTCAATTCAACATTAACATTATTTTTAACTTGAATAATCACACTTCTGACTTGCTAAATGACTACTAATGAATTAATGTACCACAGAAAAATGGCCACACGCAATTGAGATTGTGAACATTGCTGGTTAACACAGGTAACAGTTGAATCCTCCTCCATTACTACAAGTGTTCAAATCAGAAAAATAAAGCTGACATTTTGAAGAATAAGCCTGGTGACATTCTATATTTCTGTTCCTGTCAACAAATCCCATGAAAAGACCAAACCCATTCTTTTACAAACATCACAAATATATGGCTGAATTTAAAATAAAAAGGCTCTAATGTCCTAAAACAGCGGGTCACCTTAGTTGGGGGACTATTTTCAGCAGCGGATGAATCCACATTTGTTGTTCCGGTGAGTATTTAAGGCAACAGAAGAGCTACAGAAGAGATGTCTGCTTTTGGTCTTTTCATGGGATTTGCTGATGGTACAAAATATTTAAAACATCACTTATCCTTCAAATAAAATGTTTAAATTTAAGTACAGTAACAGGACAGGCTACAATTAAAATATATAATCGTACTCCTTGTTTGATTTATATTTAACCGAGATATGAGAGTGGTAACAATCTTCTCATAATTCTCGGCAAGAAAGCAAATTTCCAAAACGGTCTATTCCATTAAGCCCTCTGGATTCAATTTTCTACTTATTTGTAGCAGTTTTGTTTCCAAATTATGCTTAAAAAAAAAAAGACCTGGCTGTTTGTGTTAAATGTTATCCATCCTCTCTCTCACTGTTCGTGTTGTACCAGAAATATTCCATCAAGTTGTTAATGAAAAACCATGAAATCCAGTTAAGTTTCCAAAAATATTCAGTATATTATTGAAATCCAGGACTCTTTTTACTTCGTCTTAATTTAGCATGTAACAAGTCTCATCGGTGTTGATACAAAGAGCCCAGGAACTCCACTGTGTAATGCATCAAGATTTGACCTTCTGTCTCACAAGTGGCGTTGTGTCACGTGTGAAATGTTTTCATATGAGCCTTTCTTAAACAAATGTTACATTTTGGATTATTCCACTCTTGATGTAAAACTAATGCAATAATACCTGAGGGGCAAAACTGACCTGTTGGCCATTTTTAGGACACGATAGATCTTTGCTGTTGTAGCGTTGAATAAATCTTAATGCTGGGGTTTAGGCACCGATGAATAAAGATGCAATATGCAAGTAACATGAGTGGGCATCTGATTTGTTCTCCTATTAAAATACGTTACAAGTTTAAAGCATGCAACATTATATATGTACACTTCTAAAAAAACACAGAAACATACAAATGTGTAGTATTTTTTCGTTACTTTGTGTGCAGATCTGTAAGATCGGGCTCAAGCATCCAACACGAATCCACGGTGAATCATGTTGGATGTCATTTCTTCATGTGCAGTTTATTCTTCGGTAAACCTGGCGAACACCTGAAGCACCGGCCTGCGCAGCTGTGCGAAACATCTGTCCTTTCACCTCTGGTGTGACACGACGAGTGAAGGCAGGCAACGATTAAAGAACTGACAGACACTTCCAACATTACAGAATTTGTTTATTATTGAGGAGACACGTTTGCTCATTTTTAATAATAAAGCACGGATCCATTCATTATATATTTTTAAATATCAATCAGGGAAACGCATGAGAGATGAACAACACTGACTTAAATAAAGAGCAGAAGAACTGGAGTGAGTTTTTGGAAAGGTTGCCTCGTCTGACTACAGTTCCCTTTTAGTGTTTCACTACTTTCATGCCTAAACTGTCCAGATCCCTTTGACTTCCAGGTGTAGTCTAGAATATTGATACTCTCTTGCAATAAATATTATTTTGTCTGAGTATGTAAAACACGGGTAGCCTCATTACAGTGTTCCTGTCATCTTACATTCATTTATTCCACCACGCTGGGGGAGGATAGATGAAAGTCAAGTGCCACTACTTTTAAAAAGACCACCACAGCTTATTCACGGCCTCTCGGGGGTGAAGACATCCGTCAGTGTTTAAAGCGTAAAGGCGAGCTGTAAAAGCAGAAGCAGCAACCACCGATTAGCCTTTAAAAAAAACAATGTAAACCACACTTCTGTCATTTCTAACCTCCACTGCCTGTCTCCTTAACAAAATCGGAGGAATATTTAAATGTTACTTGTGATGTAACGTCATGATTTTACACTGGATTCAAACAACATGCTTTGTTTTATATATCTGAGGCCTCGTATAAATGATGTATAAAAGCACAAGTCATCATGTACACACCTTATTTAAAGTGCGTATGGTGTTGAAAGACACTCATGATTTTAAAGGACAAGGCTGGCGCTTATCCTTATTTTACTTATTGTCAGCAAATCACGAAAAGACCAAAATCAACATGTCAGTCAATGCGTTTGTCCGTCTCTGTCTCAGTACTTTGTGACTTCCTGTCTGTGGCTCTCAGCCCACTGGTTCCTACTAAAGGTGTAAAACTTTAAAAATGTAAAATTATTTCTTAAAACAGCTGGGCACTGCAGTCTTTCAGCGGCGGATTAATCCATATGTGGTGCTGTAGTGAGTATTTGGGGCAGCAGGCTTTGGTCTTTTCGTTCTCTCGTCTCAATACAGACAGGTCAGTTAAAGCCAATGTGTTTCTCCTCAGTTATAGTACAAAGTTTAATACTGACAAAGCTGCTTTTTAAAATCTAGTTATAGTGTGTCCTGGAGTGCTTAAATCAAGCTGCCGAGTGAATTTTTGTCATGTTTGCTTAATTACCAAAGAGCACAGTTATGTATTATAACCTGCTTTGGTTCAGCTGGTGATACTGTGATAAATTGCAGTTGTAGGTTTGAATATATTCATGATGTGCGGTGACACTTTGGCACTGTTAGAATTAAAAACAGCTCTGGATGGTGGATGTCATCTATTGCTCTTTACGTGGAGCCGACATTTGTGTTCATTTCATAATAACTGAGTTAGAGAGAAGCGTACGCTTACTTATGGAAGAACATTTTCACCAGGAAAAGAAGAAAAACAGATGTATAATAAATAATAAAATATTCCTGATCAAAACTACGGAGGTACCAAGTCAATATTATAAGATACTATCTCACAGTTCTGACTTAGCGACTCGTAGTTTTGACTTGGTAAGTACAAACTAAGTAAGAATTATGATGACTTAGTAACTCAAAGTGATGATTTGTAGTCAATATAATCAAGACTACATCAGAAATATGATGACTTTGTAAACACAAATTATGAGTTAAAACTATCTTGACTTACTTTTATTAAGTAAAAATTAGCACTTTAGTAATTAGATTCCTAAGTAAAAATTAAGACATTAAGTCAGTATTATGAGATACTATCTCATAAGTACAACTTATACTAAATAAAGGCTGAGTTACTAAGTCAAAACTATGAATGACCTCATAACACTGACTTGGTATTAAGTATATGTATATGTAAAAAAGGACTTAAATATCAAGTATATGTACAAACTGAGACTCCGAGTTACTAAGTCAACATAACGAGATAGTAAGTCATCATTTTGACGTACCATGAGTACTTTTATCATGACTATCGCTTCGTGTATTTTGCTTCTTTTCTTGACAGAAATGGGCTTCCATACTTACTGTATACTGCATGGTGTATAAATAAAAGCATTTCTATGTGTTTTTACACGACTTTTAAATTGTGATTTTAGGCATCATTTTATACACAAGCCAAGTACTCTTTAGGTTTGTAGAGCTGCATAGTTTGGATTTGCAAAATGCTGGTGATGGGCCTGCTAGCTGCCCGCACGAACAAGGACAGACGTTTCAAATAAATCAATGGGACACAAAAGTGTTGTGCTCATTTTGAGAATAAATCTCAAGATCAGGAGCAAACTGCAGCGATTGTTGTTGTTTTCTTTGCAGGGTTTGCCTTTTGTTTGTTATGGGGGACGTAAAATACGAAACCCTCAGCTTTCATCGGACAGCAAACCCTTTAAAGGGCATTTTCAGTAGGTCAACATCTGGAGTAGCGTGGTTTTTACAGCACACCTTCATCGCCCTCTTTCTCTTCACCCACTCAACAACATGTCAATAACCACCTCTGTTCTCCACCCTACAACGTGAGTTTGCCCTCTGCCCCTACAGATCATCGATTCTGTAAAACATTTTCTAGCATTTTTGCGAGTTGTACAGTCTTTATGTGCCTTCACTCACTCAGGTATTCTGTGTAGCTCTCAGGGGTTTAAATACTTTTTGGGGATTTTTGGGAATTTCTTGATCTAAGCTGGAGCCTCATTCAAGGTGATCCGTTCGCCCTTCTTCCCGTCGGCCTTCTCACCTCAAGCGCACGATGTTCCAGTTGCAGTGCGAGTCACCGGCGGTGGTGTTGGTGCGCGGGGCGGCGCTTCGCGGGCCCAGCCTCGAGTGATGGACGCGGAGTGTCAGTTGTTTTGTCCCGTCCAGGCGCGACTACATGTGCTGTAGCGCCTCCTGGGCTTGTTCTGTGTACACGTCGTCTTTCCCCGCCCACGAGCCGAGGCCGGCGTCGAACTGCGCGCTCCGCTGCTTGTCGCGGGAGAAGAAGCTAAACCTGAGAGAGGAGGACGGAGGGCAGACAGAGGCAGCGTCTTTAGTGGCGTGTTTCCAGTGACGGTAACATGTACAGTGTGTGAGGGTGTGCAGGGAATATCGTCATCCGTAAAGCAGCGTTAGGGGTGTTGCATTTTACAGCAGTGTGCTACGTGTCTGTATTATTTTTGGGGAAATTAATTGTGATGCCTTTGTGTAATCACTGTAAACAAATGCGAGTGGCTTCTACCTCATGTCAGTGGTTTGGATGCAAAATGTTACACAGAGCACCTTTACAGCAACATAAAAACTTTCTTGTATTGACATTAATGAGTATTAACAAAAATTCAATAGGTTATGAGTGTAATTAACTATGCAGAGTGAGCAGTGGTGTACTGTGGAATTAAACACGACGAGTGCTTTAATCACTAGCTATTGCAAAAGAGCTGAAAGCGCTTCAGTTTGGCGAAATCCACAGAATCATTTCAGAGCAGACGTGAACGAGTTGTTACTGTGGTCAGTGGGGGAAAAGCCGGGGCGACAGCAGACTACACGTTCATATTCTGACTGGCTGACTCGTTTGGGTTTTTTTATGAGCCACAATCGTCCCATTGGACAATGATAATAAGACAGCCCCACAATCAGCCAATCAGAATACTACAAAGGTGGGAAAACAAAAAAAAAAGCAACCCCCGGCACATGCATGGGGATGGAGGCTGTTAAAAAGTGACAGACTCTGAAGCCAACAAAATATAGAGTCATACAAGCGATACGAGACGTCTGATTGGCTGTAAAGTGGGGTCATCTGGGATCAAACCAGCCGCCACCATCGGCATAATGGCTGTGAAGATCCTGTTACACAGAGGTAAAGACACACAAGCACAAACAGGAAGAGATATAGAGAGAGGGGGGGGAGGTGGGGGGGGGGGGACGAACAGGGGCGGAGACACATCAACCTTTGACCTCTGTTTGACCCACATTAAAACTCAAACCAAAAGGAGTCATGCTGTAGTTCATTGTTGAAAAGATATAAAGATGAAATGAGTGCAGGCACATGATGACAACACTCTCCTTCACTTGCAACATGGTGCGCGTGCGTGTGTGTGTGTGTGTGCGTGTGCGTGTGTGTGTGTGTGTCGCCCACGCTGATCATTAACCACGCACACAGAGTGGCGAGCGTGAAGTCGAGCAAGGGGTCCTCACATCTCAAATCTTTTGTGCAAATGCCGACAGTTAACGACGTTCACAACAGAAGACAGAGCTCTCGCACACACAGTCTGTCCATCTGTCTGGACTGAAGCCGTGTGTCCGAATCACCCAAAGATAATCACAGTTGCAGCCTTGAAATATTGATGATTCATAAGTGCCTGTAATCTCAGTTCATCGCTGAATACAGAGCAGGTTTTTCTGCAGTGTTTTATAGTGGCGGCGTGTCCGCCTCACCTCAAATAAAGAGCGTTGGAACAAGATAACGTCATGAGTGAATCAGAGCAGCACGCGGAAACAGAACCTGACGCGTTGTTGTTACAGGCGCCGCCGCGTCATCGCCACTTTGTTTCGACAGGCCAAACAAACGCAGGAAGTGGACGTATGTTTGAGCTGATCCCAGCTATAAATCGCTGAAAGTTATTTTTCTTTTTAGTGGACACAAACTGAAACGGCAACTTGATTCTTGAGTGTCAAAATATTATCGGCTGGCTGTCGACTTAGGCTGCCAAAGCTAACGTTAGCAGCCTGGAACAGCCTCAGGTGTGTGGTGCTGCTGCTGAAGGGACGTTTCCTCTCCTACAGAGAACAAGCTTGAGCCGAGATTCAATTTGCATTTTTCCTGTAATATGAGTAATAAGTAAATGTTTGAGCATGCAGGGAGCATTTTAATAAGCCTTTTTCGCAGCACATGCAAAGCAACCTGACCGAGTGTTTTGGACGTCAAAGCTGTGAGACTCTAGCGGGCGAGTGAGCGTAGCTGCAGGCGTGTGAGCTCAACATACAGGCGTTTGATTCCTGACTCCGGCTGGGCAGACGAGCGGGAGCGAGGCCTCAGTTCAGGCGAGGGAGAAGAAGAAGGAGTAACCGTCTCATCTTCGGCCTCATCACTGCGAAGACACCATGATTATCAACAACGTGGCCGTGACTTATAAGGATGCATCTCCACAGATTGAAATATGTGCGTCTGCGAGTACCTTTTGTAGTAGGCCAGCTCCTCCTGCAGCAGGAAGACTTTGGCCTTGAGCTCGTTCCTCTCGTGGAGGACGTCCCTCAGCTCCTGCAGGGTGAACCGGGGCCGGTTGGGGTCCTTTGGGTCCAGGCCCGCCGTCTCCTCCTCGCACAAAGCCTCCTGTAGAGACACAAATGCATCACAGAGAGGGAAACAAAACCAGAGGGAGGGAAGAAAGGAAGGAGGGACAGAAGGCGGGGAGGAAGTGAGGATACCTTAGTGAAATATTGGAACACAGCAGGCATGTCGTCGTCGCACATCGCCTCCTGGTTGCAAAAGTTGAACTCTAAGTCAGACATCAGACCGTGTTCCAATACATTTGTTCGTCCTTCCCTCCTCCCTTTAGGCTAAAACTCGGTTTTGTTTTGATTCAGGTTGTTTAAAAAAAAAAAAACACCTGAAAAACCTGATAGACTTCAACAACACATGCAGCTGACAGACGTCACTCATGCACTGAGTAAACAAAACAAAAAACCCACCATAATTTGTATTATTATGTATTCTACACACGGCGTTTAAGTCCAACTGAAATCATACTTAGCCATCGCTTTTTGCAGTCAAAAACAATGTCACTTCTTTTGAACTTAGAAGAAGCAACTAAGCTACGAGTCACGTGCAGACGAAGTATGTTCCTGTGCTGCAGCTGAGCAGCTAATTCACCATCTAGCTAACAGACTGACGTTAGCGGTTTGCACTGCATTTGGATGGAAACTTGACTCATGTGACTTGTGACTGACCTTACTGCTTTGTGCAAATATGGTTTAAAATGGAGCCATTTGATTGGCTGTATGGAAACAAGTTCTCCATCTACGCAGACGGAGAACTAACGGTATTCTGACGAATTCATGCAAAGATCATCAGGAACCCAAAACCTACACATTTCTCCATTTGTGTTCGGTTCTGATTCTCACAGGACGTGTGATTGACAGAGCAGACGCGCTGCTGTAGCGGCGGAGAAAAAACCCCCCAAACATTTGGATTTCAGCTGGACATTAAACAGCCATTTCTATTGTCAGTGTTTCAGGATCACGGTGCATTAAAGGGCAACATCAAGTGCTGTTAGAGGCCGAGCAGCCGGATTGATCTATATTTAGAAAGGTCACCCAGAAAGTCTCACCCAGCTGGCTGAGGAGCCGGAAATCCTACTGACATTCTCTGTTAGTTCCTAAAGCCCCACGCCGAGACACTTCAGCACTTCTCATGGGTCACGTACAAACGTTAGTCCACTAGCTTTGTTTCTACTGATGTGGTTGTTCTTCTGGGGGGCGAGTGCAGGTTCGGAGTTAGGACAATCACACCACTCTGGGTTGCTAAGTAGCACCTCTGCATTACCCAAAGCAACACTGCCTCGTCCTCCTCATCACCCTCCTCGTGTCCCTCTGGGCTGAGGGAACCAGGCAGGGGTCGCAGGGGAGGCTCAAACCCACCCAACATCAGCTCGGAGGGGTCAGGCCTGTCTGACCGGCCCCCGGCCCCCACCAACACTGTAGCAGCTTTACCGTGCTGGTGGAGTAAAAGACACTTTATTATCTGTTTGCAAAGCAATCCTAGTTATCGTGGAACATAAAGCTAGTTGGCATTGCAATTAATATGACCAACAGCATGTGTAGCTGCATTTAGAATGACGATTTATGCATTTCTAACTTCAATAAAGAGTTTTGACATTTTTTTAAATGTGCGTATTTGCTTTCTTCCCAAGAGTTAGACCGCTCTCATGTCGGTTAGGTAAATATGAAGCTAGAGCCAGGAGACGCTTAGCTTAGCTTAGCATAAAGACTGGAAACAGGGGGAAACAGCTAGCCTGGCTCTGTCCTGAGGTAAAATGCCTGCCAGAACCTCTAAAGCTCAATTATTAATGCTAAACTAAGCTAAGCTCACCTGGCTCTAGCTTCATATTGAACGGACTGACTGATGTTAGAGTTCCTTTCAACTCCTTTTTCAAGACTTTTTGAAGTCCGTTTTTTAGATAAGATGCAATAAAGAAAAATTGAGAGAAAGAGGATGACAGTGAAGAACAATTAGTGATTTTAACCCACAATGCATTGTGCTGATATTGAACTAACTGGATGCTATTGAAGTTGAAACGGATATTTTAACTAATTACAATATTAGATTCTGACTATAAACTCACACGTAGCTCTTTAAATGGTGTCGTGTGCTGTGTTACCTCTGCAGGTGACGGGGGCTGAGGTGGGGGTTCCTCGGGGTTCTGGGCGGGCAGGTCTCCTTGAAGTCGTTCCCTCAAGCGTGCCACTTCCTGCCGAAGGGCGCCGACTTCCTGCCCCTGCGCCTGAGCACCGGCCTCCAGTTCCACCTTCTGTTCAATCAGTGCTTTCCCCTGGGCCTCCACCACGGAGATTTTATGGCGCAGGTCGTGGTTGATTTTCATGAGGCGAGACTGCTGCTGCTGGAGCTGCACAGACAGACAGACAGACAGAAGCAAGGGGGGTATGGGTAAGTTATTATGCCCAGAGTTTGAGGGGATGGGCACGAGTGAAAACAGCTGTGAAAGTCCGTTATGTGGAAGTACTTAATCAACCATTTTAAAGCTGCATTTTGTGAATTAAATCAAATCCTTCGCTCGTCTTGAACGATCACGGAGAATTGTGTATTGCATTGGACACACACTGTGTCCTTTATAGATCGATGGCATAAATTTGGCTGATAAAACTTGTACAAATACCTTAATCAGAAACATTTATGCAAATACCGAGACGCCGGAACCAGAGATCGTTTGGCATTTTCGCTTTAAAAAATATCCATTATCAAAATATACGCCGAGTAATTTTCTGCTGATTGACTTATCCATTAACCAGCTAATCAGTGCAGCTCCTACATGGTACAAACACATCGACGTATTAAATGTCTCTGCAGCTTTAAAACACCACGGCCCCTTACTGCTTCTACGTCTTCGTTCTTCAGCGTGAGCTCGCGGTCCTTGGCTCGAATCTCGTCTCTCTGCTTGTCCACCACTTCTTTAAGCTTCTTCATCACCTGCCTCTCTCTCTCCGTCATGCCTGCCAACCACAGAGGGAAGACAGCGAGGAGAGTGAGCGCACACACACACAGAATCAGGCAGCAGGCGAAGTTTTTTATTTTATCAGAAGTAGTTTGGATTCTTTATAATCTGTTTATACTGGATGAGAAAAGTCACTGAGTTACACAGAGGGAACCCTGATTTGTGTGCAAGCATGTGTGTGTGTGAGAGAGAGAGAGAGAGAGAGAGAGAGAGAGACTACCAGGTGTGCCTGCACACTGTGTCCGGGTGACTGTGGCCTCTGTGTGAAACCACGAAAGAGCCTCTGATGCAGCAAGTCTGGCTCGGCGTCAGAAACAGAGAAGGCTTCCTTTGTGTGTGTGTCTGTGTCTGTGTGTGTGTGTGAGTGTGTGTATTTGTGCGTGCATGACAGAGAGAGGGAGAAAGTGAGACACAGCAAGCCAACCAGAACACAAGCAGCAGGTAGCAAATAATGTAGGTTTTCTTGCCGAGAGCTAGATGAGAAGATTGATACCACTCTCATATCTGTACGCTAAATATTAAGCTACAACCAGGAGACAGTTAGCTTAGCTTAACATCAAGACGCCACTAGCTGCCTGGACACATATGTTTCTTATATAACGTGTTCATTAGTGAGCGTTAGAGGTGCTGGTCGGCGGATTTTCTGACCTTCAGACATGGTCAGGCTAGCTGTTTCCATCTGTTTCCAGTCTTTATGCTAAGCTAACCTAAGTGCCTGCTGGTTGTAGCATGACAGTGTTAGGGCATCTAACTCTCTGCTCTCTGCAGGACAGGGAATACGTATGTTATGGCTGCTTAACTAACAATTATTTTCATAATCAATTTATCTGCTGATTATTTTCTAGCTTCACCGATTAATGGTTTGGTCCATAAAATGTCAGAAAACAGTGAAAAATGTCTGGAGTTTTCCAGAACCCAAAGTGACGTCTTCGAATGTCCGAAGCCCAAAAGACTTTCAGCTTACAAAGATATAAAACAGGGAAAACCAGAGTTTTACGCTTAAGAATTACATAAACAATGAATCGACTAATTACTACAGTTCTGAAGCACATTTCCAAAATAGCAAACTCTCCTTTAATATCAACGACAACATCCTATTGATATTATAGGACATTATTCCCTCAGGAAGCACTCATTTCAAGCTCTCTATTGTGGACCTAATGTCAAATAAACTGCTCTGGCGATCCTGTAGCAGTAACAACAACAAACTGTATTTATACAGCATCCAAAGTGAACGAACGCCACTTTGCGTGTCCTCACCCTCGTGCCTCTGCAGGTCCTCCTCACTCATCGGGTCTTTGTTGGACATGTTGGTGAGGAGGCTTTTGTTCTCCTCCTGCAGCTGAGCGATCTGGGAGAGCAGGTCCTGAGCTTCTCCCCTCCACACGTCCTCCACCAGCTCCAGCTCCTGCACTCAGACCACACACACACACACACACACACACACGTCCATTATCACGTATAACCTTAAACACCGTCAAACATTACTGAGCGCGTCGACTGCATGCGGCCACATTAAGGTGACCTCATCTCAGCAGGCAAACTCTCACTGCTGCCTTCAGGATGTTGCTACTTGCAAGTGCTTAGTAAGGTTTATTACCTGTATTTACACAATGTGGTATTAGTATTGGTTTAAAGTGCAAAGGATCGGAATACTTCTTCCACCACTACACATTCATGTTCAACAGAGCACGAAGCCCATCATTCCCATCGAACCTTTCAGTGAGCATTCGTTAGGTTTCTCCTCTGATCTATTTGAAGTGGTCTTCTTTGACATGTCGCCCGTCTGAACGTTGCGAAAAGCCGGACCGTGCTGTTAAAACTGATTCCGTCTCACGTGTGAAGATGTGACACGACCTGCGGAGCCGTGACGAGCTGCGATTATACGCCATGTTTCCAAGGAGCCAGTCGAGAGCAGGGAAAGAGATGAAATATACAACTTTTTGGCCTAAAGCACTGCTGAAAACTGCTAAAAAGAGTCACTTACATTCGTGTAGGCTCTCTGGATAATTGTAATGCTAATACCACTTGTAGCTTCTTTGTCCATCTATAAAATATCTCATTGTTGCAGGTTTTCTGACTCACAAGCAAACGTTTCTTGTTTTGTTGGTTGTTTATTTAACTCATTTGCTTTTGTATTGTTTGATATGTGATCTGTGTTTAGACATTAGGGGATTCCCCCATGAGGGTTTTTTGGCTTTTCGTCTATCTTGGACTGTTGGTTGGACATTTGAAGACGTCACCTTGGCTTGGGCCTGTGAGAAATAACTATTAACATTTATTGGCTAAAATGTTTATTCAAGAAAATAACCAGCAACAAAAATAATAATTAGTGGCAGCCCTATATCTGTATTGCAAAATGTTTACTATTCTTTTTCTAATTCTCATTCTTCCTTGGACCCAGCTCTTTTTAGCCTGTGTGCATGCATCCTTTTGAGCATGTGACAAATACAACCTTTGAATCAATGCGTACAAACTGTAAGTACACAGGAGTACTTACTTGTAGTTAACCCCGTCCTGTCCTCCCCACCAACACCTAACTTTCCCCACCCCAGACTTTGGAGAGTTTAGCACCGTGTATTTCTGACGGTGCAGAAACATCCACTTTATCACACTCATGAGACGGAGTTAATCAGTGAACGGGTGACTGTGTCACCGTCACGAGAGGCTTCCATGTCAACTTTTTATAGCACCGACCGACTCCGAGCTGCAATCCCGATTTAAAAAAAACACCACAGTATTCCTGCAGTGCGTCTGTGACACAGTGAGTTTACAGCGAGCTCCTCTGCAGTGGTGGAAAGTAACATTTGAAGTACTATACTTACCATTTTGATGTACTTAAACTTTGCTAGAGTCTTTCCATTTTATGCTACTTTATGCTTCTACTCCACTACATTTAACCGACAGCTGTAGTTACTCTTCAGGCAAACCTTTGATAGGCTTATAAAATAGCACACATTGCTAAAGAGTAATCCAGTACCTCCCAACTCCTCACAAAAAACGGTGTCTACTTGTGTCTCCTTGTCACGTTTCGGACGTCTATGGCTCGTTTTCAGATCCACTAACGAGACAATTCTTCTCTAAACTTCTCCCCTGGTTCTATTTTAATAAGTGTTCGAGAGCAAAAGACTAATGTTCAATAACATTAGAGAAATGTCCAAACAAATAATACAAATTTACGAATCAGAACGTAGTTTTATCTTCTTTCCTCTCACGTTAATCATCTCACGACCCATCAGATTTATCTTGTGACCCTCTGGAGGGGCGCGACCCCTAGGTTGGGAACTAATGGACTAAACTAGCTGTTTATAAAGCAGTGAACACCAGCGCCACCTCGGTACTTGATGCGCCTTCTATACTTTTACTTAAGTAGCATTTTGAAAGCAGGTATTTCTTTTTTGTAATAGAGTATGTTTACATTGTCGTATTGTTGTACTTTTACTTCCACCACTGCTTCTGAGATGTTATGGTACTTTTATCACCAACCACATGAAGTCACGACGTTACGTTTAAACGCTCAACACAACTTTCCTACTGTATTTATTCTGTTGGTGTTCAAATGTTTGAGTGAGCGTCGTCCATTTGCAGGCACGTCGGTTAGTTTGGTTAGAAACGGTTTCATGCAGATCAGACGGTGCAACGCCGAACCCTTCCATGACCTTCGGTGAGTAACTGGAAACAATCACACATTTATGCGATAAAACTGGAGGGTGAGAGGAGCAACATTTTCCATCAGCCGTCATCATCTGTAGCCACACAAACAGGAACCAAGTACTGTACGCGAGTACAAGTCCGAGGTCTCTGCACGGTGACTTGAGTACTGCATTTCCATTTCATGATACTTCTACTCCACTACATTTCAGAGGGAAATATTCCACCACATTATTCTAACAGCTTTGGTTACTTTACAAAGTGTAAAATGCAGATTTTAGCTGGTAAACATGAAGAAGATCAAACGATTAGTCGATTAATCAGCGAACTGAGTAGTTAAGTTAGTCGAGTCATTTCTGATGCAAAATTCACCTTCAGCCTCAACCAACTACAACAGTAAAAATGCACGAGAAATACCAATATAATGTACTGTATAATAGTATATACATGGTATAGCATTAGATATGCACTCACAGAAGTACACTTTAAGTACATTCTGCTGCAAATATTTGTACTTTTACTCAAGCAGAAATTCACATGGAGGCCTTTTTCTTGTAAGAGTGTATTTCTACACTGCAGTATATCTACCGTTACTCTGAATACTAGCAACTTAACAGTTGCTTTGCAGATGCACATTACTGATACAAAATACAGACAACAAATCAGTTGCGATGCATCATCATCAGAGGTGGAGGAAGTACTCAGATCCTTCACTTAAAGTACAAGTAGCAAACAGCAGAGTGTGAAAATACTCCACTGCATGTAAACGTGCTGCAGAAAGTACTAACACTGCAACGTTAGCTCTTTGTTTGTTCTCTAACATGTCAACAATAACATTAATCCTCCATCTTTAATGATTGATTGATCGATCCCCCCCCCGTGTGAGACCTTTCGGTGCTTCTTCTCCTTCTCCAGCCGGTCCAGCCGCTCCAGCCGCAGCTTGTCCAGCTCCAGGCGCAGCTCCTCGGTCTCCGGGCCGACGCCGCCGCGGCTCACCATCACCTCCAGGATCTCCAGCACCCGCACCACCTTGGGCATGAGCCGGGACAGAGCCTCGCAGCCGTGCTGGTCTATGATGCGCTCGAACTCCTGGCCCACCACCGCGGCGATGTCGTACACGTCCATCACCGTGAGGTCGGCCACGCTCTTCTCCAGGGCCGAGCCGGAGTCCTCCATGTCGGGATGCGTTCGGCGCCTCCCCGGCGTCCTACGACGTTTCCTCCGCCGCAGCAAACTTCCTTCCCCCGCTACAACAACCGCGCCAAGTTGGCTAAACTCCACACCGCGGTGTCGCCCAACAGCCACAACCAGACACGCCGGAAAACACCGACGCTACCGCGGATCCATCACTAGCGGCTGGGTCCGGACTTTAGTTTCATTTGTTTCGGATAAATATCGGCTGCCGCTGCCGTACGCCACCGGCCACCGTTGTCAAGCGCGCCAGGTTTAACACTTACGACTTTCCGGTCACACGTTTCAAAGTAAAAGCAGTGCCGACAACTTCCAGATTCCAAGTATTTTTGTGACACCAGCGACGAAAAGCAATTAAAGACTTTTTACTCAAGCACTGTACTCAAACCCAATTGTATTATTATTAATTGTACTAATCTAGTTATAACATTATTGCTCTAAGTCACTAAAACAAAAATGGATGAATCTTTGCATAGATGTTATTGTGGTTATTGCTGTTTCTGGAACCTTTTTCATTGGTTTCACTTTCTCTTTCTTGCTGTGTATTTCTTGACAATTTTCATTTTGTTTCCAATGTAGGCTACTATTGTCCATTATTTCATATGTAGAGTCATTTCACTTATTTTCTAATCTTTATATTTGGCTTCTTTTGCCATTTGATGTTTAGTTTGTTTTATAGTTATTGTTTTCGTGTGGACTCCAGGAAGACTAGCCAGCACTCTGTGGAGGTTATTGGGCATCCAAATAAAGATTGAAAGAAAGAAAGAAGAATAATATTTGTTCCAGCACTAAAACATGTCTTGAGGGCATGTTCAACATCTTGTTTATTCAGTTCAGTTGTAGTGTACATTCATTTTACCCCCCAAAATGAATGTCGTTGTCTTTTGAAAACCATGTAAATAAAAACATAAATAAATCAACTTTTCATGAGCTATGAAAAACAGCCCAATTTACAGACAATCCAATAGGGTTTTTTAATGCTTTTAAATGCGTTTTATTTACATTTCTCCACACATTAAATCTTGTCTGAAATATTCAAGATACATTAGGTTTTAGTTGACAACGACTGCACCACACACGCATGGTATTGAGGGAAATAATACGTCCGTTATTTATGTATTCATTGGTCTGAAAGTCTAAACATGCTGGCATCATCTCATAAAATAAACTCCGTTTACTAAAAAGAAAAAACTAATTCCCATATAAAATACACAGGAAATGACCTCAGAAGGTAGGCGCCCAGGTGGGTCCTGATCTTGTCAAAGTCTAGTCTTAAAACTTATTATAGATTGTGCAATTATCATAGTGACAATCCTAAATAAACTTGAGGCCAGCTGGTATTCTTGAAGCATAGTTTTAATCCCTAACATACAGATTAGTTTCACAAGTGTTTGGAGACATCTGCCCTCTGGGGATTAGTTTACTTTACCCATCAACTTGTATTAAGCTCTTGTTTTGAAGGTATTGCTAGTTATATCCGGTATTTCTCTGTCCCACCTTCTTCTAACTGGGCTCTGCTCCACTTTGGTCCCTGCAGGATTCTACAGTGGCTTCTGCCATAGTGGTGAGATTGCAGTTTGTACTGCGCATGACAGAAATAACAGCCGGGTGAGGACGCTGTGAGAATAAATAACAATTCAAATAGTAATGAGAAATGTAGTGGAGTGAAATGTGCAGTATTTGCCTCCGGGTTGTAGTGGAGCACAAGTAGAAAGTTGCATATAGAGAAACTACAAGTACCTCAAAATTTTAGTTAAGTAATTGAGTAAATGTGCTCCGTTACATCCCATCATTGCAAACTGACACGTTCTTCTACCACCTATTTAACTTAAACTAATCTTTATGATCATCTTCAGCATCATTTGTGCACAAGGCAAATAGCAGAAGCCTGAGGAAGCCACGTGGAAGGTGAGAGTGTAAATAAAGCAAACAATATCAGACTCCATGTTGGGGCTGAATACATTTAAAAGCTGAAGAGAAATCAATAAATCTGGCACGTGTCTTGATTTAGCAGGGCATCTGCAGCATCTCCAGAGTCTAATCTGTCCTGTGTCACAGCTAGAATCTAATTTTCTAATCTAAAGTTTCCATGAGATGGGAGCTAAAGGCCACAGGGTGATAATCATTTAATGACTTTGGTGAAGCAGCTTCAGCTACTGGAACCACGATAAACCCCTTCCAGAGTCTAGGTACCTTCTGCTGCACTGAAAAAAAAGTAATGCCATAAATTGAGAATTATGTACGCACTGCTCACGTCATCATTCTGCATCTCACAGCCCTCCACCCTGCCTCAGAGCTCAGTGAGCTTATGATTAAAATGATGTGGACAGTGCGACAAAAAAAAAAAAAGAAAAACGCTAACGGAATTACTGAAACAACCCGATATATATATATATTCTGATTTTATGATATTTAATAAATCAATTGGGTATACAGCGGCAATCAGTAACATGATATAGGCTTCATGATTACAAAAATACGTTCAACCTTTAATTTGCACGTTTACCTGATATAAAACAAACCATTTTTGTATGTTTTTAACATGTTAAAGAAACATTTATACTTCCAGTGACATCTCAGTCGGGCTTCAAGATTCCCCTGATCCAGCTTCTCCTCGTTTGAACTGTCGAAGAAAAGAAAAGAAAGACTCGCATCGTGTACATCGTCTACTCAAATGATCCTCATTAATTGTTTATGATGGATGTTGTTCAGCTCTAGCAGACGAGTTCCAGCACTTACCGCGTTCTTCAGCAGGTTTCCAGATTTGGTAAAGATATTGTGTTTCCTCGAGGCTGGTTTGGTGGTCTCGGCGTTGCTCTGCGGGGTCGTCTGGGGCAGAGACGGTGACTGAGGCCGGGAGAGGCTGGGTGTGTGCGACGAGGGCTGCTGCAGTGAGGAAGACTGAGGATTTAAGTAAGTTTGTGTTGGGTTCGGTGTGTAGGGCTGAGGTGGGATGTAAGTCTGAGAGGGTGTGAATGTTTGAGGAGGGGTGTAGGTTTGAGGAGGGGTGAAGGTTTGAGGAGGGGTGAAGGTTTGAGGAGGGGTGTAGGTTTGAGGAGGGGTGTAGGACTGGGCCTGTGAGTAGGTGTGTGTTGGTGTGTAAGCCTGAGGCACTGGTTGTGCCGTTATAAAGGGATTGGTTTGTGTGTGTAGGAACGGCTGTGTCTGGGAAAACGACTGGGGTTCTGGCGCGGAGTCCAGCAGGAAAGTAGGCGGTGGCGGTGGCGGGAAGCTATCGTCTCCGTCCTCGGCGTCAGCGCCGGCGGTGGTCCCGAGCTCGTAGTGCTTCTTCCTCAGCTCCCCCAGACGGACTCGCTCCTGCTCCAGCTGACTCTCCAGCTGCAGCACCTTCACCTGCGAGATGCAGAGAGCCACAACATCGTCAGCTACTTGCAATCGACAGAGAACACACAAAACAAGGCGATAAATACTGGGGGCGTGACAGCCTCACCTGAGCTTCCATTTCCGCCGTTTTCAGCTTGATCAGAGACATGCCAGAGAAATCCATCGCACCTGTAAGGACATCACAGAGGTAACGCTGCTGCGGAGTGGCTCTATGAATGGCAACAACTATGAGAGAGATTGCCGTGAAATTTTGCACAGACATTCGTGATCGCCAGAGGACGAATCCAAGTGATGCTGGAGATCCCCTGGCCTTTCCTCTAGCGCCACCATCAGGTAAAACATTTAAAAAGGGAACGTTATACACATTAAAGTGTGTTTACAGTTGTTGGGCAGTACAACTGCATATGTGGAGAAAGTTGTAGGAAGCCTTTAGTGTCTCCAGAGGGAGCTCTGTGAAGTCGCATAAACTGCCTCGAGTGATGTCACTTGAGTCAGCTTCGGTCGGGGCTGAAGGCTGCACGTTTGAAAGAAGTGAGCTGACAGCCCTCTGTAGCCCGCTGCTCAGCTCTACTCGAGGCTAGCGGCTCGAGCCTACATTAGCCGCTACTAGCGTAACACACCTGAACCTGTATAGTCGAGTGTATCAAGTTCAGTTGCATTGTGGGTAATGTGGATGCCAGGTTTGCAAGAATGTGTGGAATATGAAAGATGATATCTCTGCATCGATTTTGGTACTTTATTTTGAAACTAATTATTTTGCAACGCTAAATCGAAGGGGAGTACAATTTTAATTAGTCATTTATAACCAAATACCTAAAACCGACAGCAAACACTATACCTGCTAAACACAAGCACGTTAACATTATCATTGTGAGCAATAAATCAACGACTTAAAGCAGGCTTAATGCTTCCAGAGTTGCTCTCACCTTGGTCGGAGATCTGATGCTGCCCGTGTTTGGTGGAGGTGACGACCACGGCAGCCATGTCATTTACATGGCGGGAAGCCTGCTTCAGCGTGTGCAGCTTCTTGTTGCCGCGGTCGGCCTTCACCTGAAATCATTGTGAATCACAGCAGCGCTGGTAAGTATTTAAGAATATTTAATGACGCACCACACGGGTGGGTGGTCAGGTACAGTAATCAAAGGAGTCAGTGTTTCTTCTACGTTCAGAAATTCCCAACAACACACATTGTGTATAATCTAAACGGGTTGCGACAAAAAATGTGACCTAACTCTAGTGTTTTTCCATGCAGATTCTTTTGATTTTATTTGCCCACATTTTACATTTTCCAGAAAAAAGAACAATATCTCTCTCTGAAATGTAGTATAGATTCCCATTAAATGTAAAATAAAGTACAAGTACAGTACTAGAGTAAATGTTCTTAGTTAGTTTCCACCACTGCTTGTGCACGTGGATATGGGTCCATTTTGCGCTCAGAAAAACATCATTCCTTAACACCATTTGTGGTGGAAAAACACCACGAGATGCCTTTAAAGTGATCGGACGGCTTCACGAAGCAGCAGCAGGATGTTTTGACTTGAGTTTGTACCTTTGAGGCAGCAACTAGCTGGGCAGTGCTCGCAGCGATCTCATGAGAACAGGCGATGAGCTCCTCGTATGTACCGTTTTCACCCACAACGCGATCAGCCGAGTCTCTGAGGTGAATGCGCAAGAACAAGTTCATTATTCCATTTGATATTCAGGATATTCAAGAAGCGTATAACTAATGATGTTTGGATACGTACAGCAGCTGTGTGGCGCCCCAGCCCACAGCTTTGGAGGCAGAGATGAGTCCTTCTGTCCAGCGAGAGTTTTTGGCATAAAAGTCTGTAACAGACGCTGCCCCCTGTGGGAAGAACAAATACAAGCGTGTCACTTCACGGTGGCTTCTGCTCCGTGTTTAAGCAGGACTTCTGCAGTTTTAATCAAATTCAATGCAAGACTTTTTAAATACCACAAGGAATGCAATTTCACGAACATACCGGAAAACCAGAAGAGCAATAAGGCCTTAAATATTTATTACATACATATATTTATTGACATTTTCTTAGTGATTTCCAGCACAAATTCCAGATAGCTGATGGATGAATTAACAACAAATTATGACTTGAAGTTAACTTAAATTTGCCCATTATGAGACGATGAGCAGCATTGTTATCATCCACCGCTGTCTGTTTCTTTGTTGACTATTTGTTTGCTTTGATTGCAATAAACTTTCAAAATTTAAATGCAAATTATAGTTGTTGTTATTCAACCCCTCTATGTTCCGTTCCTTGAGCCAGGGTTGCAACACATTCCCATCTCGACTTTGGCAGCTGGACAGTAAGAGGACAGTTTAGTGGTCGTTTAGTGAATGATAAAATAATATAATAAAATTACACCTTTAAATGTGTGTTATTTTTCCTACTCGGCAAGAACTAAGTTAGATGAACATGGGCCCAGGAGAAGATTTGAACTTTAGGTGACAACGTGTCACACCGACTCACCCTGCCTCCTTCCACAATGTCCTTTTGCAGGTCAGTAGACGCCATCACCAGCATGTGAACAGCCTGGACACAAAAGAGCAGAGAAGAAGGAGCACTGAGTGAAAATGAATCACAAGGTCAGAGACGTGTATTTGAAAGTAGACAGACTTGTTACCTTCATCAGGTCTGAACAGGATCCCAAGATACTGCGATGAAACAGAAAAACAAAACAACAGACAGCAGGTAAGAAAGTGACGGAGAAAAGCTTTAAAAAGTTAATTAACGGACGATGCAGTATTCATCTTACCTCTGGTTGACCTCCAGCTTAATGCCACTAGTTTCTCTCTTTGCCTGATTTAGTATCTCCTGAGAAACACACATTTAAACAGACATGTTAAGTATCAGCAGGTGTATGTGTGGTCCAGAGTTCTGTTATGATGTGTGTGTGTCCTTACATCCATTCGCAGCACAGCCTCTTCAATGGCAGTTGATGTAGCAATCATCTCTTTATCCACCATGTATCCCAGCTCTTCTTTCAGCACGTCCTGCCCTCTTGGACGCAAATCCTAAAAAGATGAATCACACAGTCACAGTACAACATCAGAGACACAGCAAAAAAAAAAATAAATAACTGCAGAAAAGTGTTTGCGACAGGGAAAAAAAAATGTGATCACGGGTGAAATATATTGGAGAGAGGAGAATACAAACAGAAGTGGATCTGAAAATGATGATATGATACGATAAATGGTAAAAATGCTGCAGTTTCAAATGTTGGTTTATGACCAAATACCTGCAAATCTACTGACATTCCCATCTGCCTGAGCTGTACTTTGAGTTTAGCACTAATTAGCAAATGCTACACTAAGACGGTGAACAGGGTGAACATTATACCTGCTAAACATCAGCATGTTAGCATTTAGCTCAAAGCACTGCTGTGCCTAAGAACAACATCACCGAGCCGGTAGCATGGCTGTAGGACTCCCAAGTCTTCTTACTCTGATGAAGATATAATCGGTCTCACCTGTGCCAAAGCGAGGATGCGTTGGACAGTGTAGCGTACCGCGGACGGATCTGCTCTTGGTAAACTGGCCTGAAGCTTCAGGTCCTTCAAGAATTGAAGGCAGTGATTCGCACAGTCCCGACAGCTGTCAGTTAAACCTGCACGAGACAAACAGCAGGGACTCTTTACCGTTTATATATATATATATTTTTTTTAACAGATACAATGTGAACGTGTGTCTCTTACGGTCGGCCTGGTCGGTGGGAGCAGAGTGAGATGTTGCCGCTCCGTTGACTATCGTGTCAGCAGCGAGGTGGGAGAACTGTGTGACCGCTCTCAACAAACCACTGGCATCTAACCAGAACAGAGGAGCGTTAGATGCACTCGTCGTCGAAGGTAAACACACTCCGTCTCCAAACCTCAGCGCACACACGACTCACTCACCGTTCCTGTCTCCCAGGTAGACCAAGTGGCTCTGCTGCATTTTGTCTATAGAACCCAGAGTGATTTCAGCTCGATTCATCAAATAATCTGAAAAACAGAAAGAGAACTGGTGAGAGGGAATTTTACACCACCACAAGCAATCATGGGTGTCACCAAATCAACCAGGACTGAAATCTTAAGGATTAAAAATTTTAAAATATCTAACTCCTGCACATACCCAGGTTTTTTTCCCGATGGTTTCATTTCTTGGTCCCTGGGATTGGTTTTTTATATGGAGGCTTGTTGTTTGTTATGTGAAAAACCTGATGAAGTTTGCTCAACTGAAGTGTACCTCCTCAGTAATTTTACCATTAAGTGGAGCCAAATTTAAAGACATCAGTCTGGACTTTGGGATCTCGTTATGGGCATGTCTCTCCATTTTATGACATTTCATTCACTAAGCGATTATTGAAAACCCAACTGAAAGCCCTTGTATTAAGTAAATTCAGTGTAATGAGGGCGATTTCCTTGGAGGGGAAGAAATGAAAGCGGTGTTACCAGGTGAGCTGATGCAGCTGACATGAATGGGGTCGTCCAGTTTGGCCACAGCGTCAAGTATGATGCCCTCAGCCTCCACCACAGCACACTGCAGCAGACAGAACTGCTCCTCCTGCAGCTTCTTTGCCAGCTCCCCTTCACGACAGGCCTGATGCAAACACGCACACAAAGCCATCAGTAACGACCACCGTGAAATCCACGGCAGCTTCACCGTGCACAGCACCTGTTGCTGTAGCTGACTGTGTAAGCTTCCCAGCTCCATGCTGTTCCTCTGCCTCTCCTGCTCCAGGGAGCTCTGGTGGAGCTGAGCCTGCTGTCTGAGGGAGTTCAGCTCGGCGTCCTTCTCCCTCACCGAGCGCAGCAACACCTCCCTCTCCGCCTGCAGCCCTGCGAGTGAGCTGTTCAGCTGGGTACCACTCTGAGGATCAAAACACAAAATCAATGATTTTAAGGCATCAATGTGTGGGTTTTTTTTCCTCGGGAGCACTTGTGAGAGGACGATGTGAGAAAATATACCAGAGGTATTCCCACCATTTCTTTGCTTTGCAGGGCGCTGTTTGCACGTGTCAGCTCTGCCCGTGTCAAGTCCAGCTCTCGTCTCAGCCTGTCGATCTCTAACTTCTGCTCCGCATTGATGGCGAGCTATGGAAAGGCAAGGCACGTTTATCTGGACAGCACCGTTCAACAACAAGGCAATTCAAAGTGTTTTAAATAAGACATAAAAAAGGTATTAAGAGCAGATCCCATTGGCACGTGTGCCACTTTATTTCAGTGATCTGCCAGAAGGAATAACAGGAAAATATTTCATTCAGCAGCAAAAAAGATGGTTAAATGGCCGATCCACCTTCATTAGATAATTGGAGATTCATGAGATGGAAGACTTACTTTCCTACTAATATTGAGAAATTATTTGTACTTTGCAAGATGGACGAAGTGGAAAATACATCTGTTGGAATGAGGAACGTGGCGGGTGGTTTTCCCCGCTCATCCTCACTGCTTACAATCTCATTTACCTTCCCCTTTGCTGTCTGCTTTACCAATCATCATCAATTACATGCAAATAATGTAGAGCTGCATAAAAAATGATGTTGTCCATAATCCATAATGTTTGTGATGTGAATGTTATGGATCATTAAAAAGATCTTCTAATAAAATCTACAGTAAGCATCAAAAAAGAAAGAAGAAGCTATTAAGACAACATATAAAGTAAACTCAAGATAATGTAAAAACACACAGAAATAGGATTTAAAGAGAAAATAGGCTAAAATGTAATTAAAGGGCATAAACAAAAAATGACAGCATTACCAGCGGGCAGTGAGAAATATGAATAAATCATTATTTCTTAATTTAAAGGGGCCTTGGCAAACAGCAAGGTCTTCTGAGAGTTTGTTCCAGATATGTGGTGCATGAAAACCTGAACGCTGCTTCTCCGTGTTTGGTTTGGACTCTGGAGTCAGTAAGCAGACCTGTCACACACAACCTGAGTGGGTTCAATAGTAAAAGGAATGCTGCACCCTGCTGACCGCATGTTGATGAGTGTTAGATGATTTAAGACAGCCATGAAAGCCCTCAGAGCGGCTCTGTGTGCATATTTCCCTTTATATGGTCCAGAAAGTAACCTGCTGCTGTAGCTGAGCTCTCAGAGCCTCCAGCTCTCGGTTGATCCGGTCTCTGTCCAGGTCCAGGGAGCCCTGCTGCTGCTGGGCCTGCTGTCTCAGGGAGGAAAGCTCGGCGTCTTTGTCTCTGGCGGAGCGCAGCAGCACCTCCCGCTCCGCCTGCAGAGCTGCCAGGCTGCTGCTCGCCTGAGACCCTTCCTGAGAAAACATGCAAGTGGATTAAAGATGATCCGTTGGACGAAGGAGCATGTTGGTCCTGTCCTGTTCTGTTTGTGATGGAATGTAATTAATTATAAGTACTTGTACTTTACTTGAGTATATCCATTGTATGCAACTTTATACTACTACTGCACTACATTTGTCTGACAGCTTTAGTTACTTTTCAGATTACAACTTTTCTACCCCTTCCTGTCCAGTGAAAACCACGCATCTGCAGTTGTGGTGATTTTGTGATGAACTGAAAGGTGAAGTGTTCCTTTATGGGTTGAGAAAATCCTCTTCCTTCTTAAGTTTAATAAACTCCTTAAACCCCCCTTGGATCAGCTGGGAAATGCATCATCATAAATCATAATTTTTTCCCCCTGTAAAAAGGGTTTAATGGGGAGTTTTTAAATTCATCCGTATCGAGGGTCTAATGACAGAGGGTGTTGTATGCTGTACAGACTGTAACGCCCCTTGAGGCAAATTGTGATTTGTGGTGTTGGGCTACATGAATAAAATGGACTTGACAAAGCTGAGAACAGGGCTGTTTGTCTGAGCTCATGAAAAGAAAAGTGGACGTTTTAGAGATACATGGTTCTCAGAGGACAGCGACGCTACAAACACACACAAGACTTACTTCATTCCTTAACAGTGCCGATATCAAAAAGATACTTGTTTCTATACCTTACTCTGAAATATTAACACGATTTTCCCACAAAACATAAGGGAGCTTTGCCTAAAAACATCTAAAATTGGCAAAATTATGATTAGAATCAGTAAATATCTGATTAAGGATAATTAAACAAGAATCTGACACTTCAGTCAATACCAACTCCTGATGGTAAAGACTGAATTGACTGACTATGCTGTGTTTGCATTTGTCATTACGGTTTGTGAAAAGACTAGAAATGCAAAAAGTGACTTAAACTTTGGCCTGATGGTGGAGCTGGAGAGTTTGTTCGTAATCAGTGACTACAAATCTTTGAAGTGAACAAAGTGATTTGTGATTTCCACCTCTAATACTGAGCCACGGTGTCTTTAATGATTGCTACGCTAATAAAAGTCTGTTCAGGCTTACCATCTCTTTATTGCCCAGAGTGCTGCGAAGGAGAGCCAGCTCTGCTCTTTGCTCCAGTAGTTCTTTGTTGAGGCGTTGAACCTCCTGCTGCTGATTCATCTGATCGGGAGAGGAGACACCCGGTCAATATTCAGCACAGTCTTTGTCTATCTGGCTGAAACAGATAATACATCAGGAGGTTTTATTAGCTGTACTGTGTGGACGAGGTCTCACCGTGTTTCTTTTCTCCTGTCGCAGAGTTTCCAGCTCATCCTCCAGCTGCTGTTTGGCTCTCAGCAAATGGTCTTCGCTTTGTTTTGTACCAGACAGAATCTTCACCGTGTCGGCGTTCTGCACAAACACACACAGACAAAATTTCAGAGTAACTAATAAAAACTCACTTGAAATAATAGCACAAAAGTCTATGTTATGTTTATTTGTAATAGCTGGTTTGCTTAGCTTAGCTTAAAGACTGGAAACAGGGGGAAACTGCTGCCCTGGCTTTGTCCAAAGGTAAATAAAACTCAGCCTGTCAGCACCTATAAAGCTCATTAATTAACATATTATATCTCATTTGTTTAATCTGTGCAAAAGAAAAGTGTAAAAACAGCAGCTTATGTGTCGGACTATTTTGACCAGGCACAGTGGCGTCCTTGAGTCTGCCCGACATCTTCGGACAGAGCCAGGCTAGCTGTTTCCACCTGCTTCCAGTTTTTGTGCTACGCTAAGCTAACCCGGCAGCTGGCTGTAGCTTCATATTCACTATACAGACAAATGAGTGGTATCGATCTTCTGGTCTAACTCTCAGCAAGAAAGTAAAAAAGCAAAGAAATTAAGATTTCCAAAAAAATGTCAAACTTTTCCTTTAAGCGTGTGAATAAAACAACAACAATGACGGTGCAGCTTACCTTCTTCATTAAGTCGGCATGACTGGTAATCAGCTCTGCGTGTCTCTCTTTGAGTTGAGTGAAACGAAGCTCTGCTGCCTGAGCTCTAGCTGTGTGGAGACGATGGGATGACGACGACTCAGTATCTCAGTAAGATTCAGCTACACTCGTTTGGCTGTTTCACACCTGGACACAAATCTGTATACTCACTGTCTGCCTCCTTCAATCCGATCTGAGCCCCGACACTGGTGGCATTAGCGCACCGCAAAGTGTCCACTTCCATCCGCAGGTGCTCCTTTTCCATCATGGCCATCTGTTTGTGGGTGCGCTGCTCCTCAACTTCGGCTTCCAGACGATTCACTTGAGCCTTTAGCTCAGTTACACACCTCTGAGCCTGAGGAAAGGAGGAACCAAGGGAGGCGTGTTTCACCTTTACTGAATAGTTTACACTGGAAATGTGAAGTATAAGCAACAAGAGTGATACCCAAGACGTCACACAGCTACATGGTGATATGTGGTACAGCGTATGCCCAGCTTACCTCAGTCTTGATGAGCTGTAGCTCTGGTTTGAGCACCTCTAGTTCTCTCTTCAGACTGTCATTCTCCATTTCCCTCTGCTCGAGCGAAGCGTCAGGCGCCCCCGTTTGGTTGAGCAAATAATACTGTCGTGAAAAAATCTTAAACGTTAGCCGTGATACCAGAAAAAGAGGTGGAAAACATTAGTTAACTTTTGACTTGCATGTAAGCCACGGCCAAACCCTCAAGAGGGGTCTGGGGGGGGGGGGGTTCCCTCAAGGACAAATCTAAATAATCTGACCATTTTAAAGCATTTTGAAACAAAAAATCCTAGATGATTTAAGTAATATTACATGAAAGGTTAAGCTGTTATGATCATCATGAGGAGTAGCGGTTAATATGAGAAACCTCCATAGAAATACAGCTATGGTACTTGTGATTCCACCCCCAGATGTAAGTGTACCTGCGGCATCTGTGGCGCTTCCCTAAGCTCTGGTTGCAGCTCCGCTTCCTCCTCCTCGTGACGTTCCTCGTTAGGCATCACCACCACTTGTTTTTTATATTCACCTAAGGCGGCGGCACGGAGGAAGTTTGGAGGAGCCTGTGGAGGTTGGAATAAACAAAATGCATGTGCATGATGGAAAACCACACCAAACAAATGTACGTACATGTGGAAGCATTTATGGAAATTCCCGACCGGTTACTTACATCTGGGAGATCTGGGATCTGGATGACACTTTTAAAGAACTCCATTTCTCTTGCTCTGTCGAAGAACTGCGTGAGGCTGCAGAAGAAATCACAGCTGTCACTGACAGAACCAATGAGAGATATAAACGCCATGTTTTTGCCTAATTATACTGATAACCTACCTGTTAAATAGATCACGGAACCGCTCTCGATGTCCAAGAAGAACATCTGGAGAAATGCCTATAAACCAGAGGATAGGAGGGATTTAAGGCTTGATCTAGCACAGTAAGGTTTGACTGAAAGAAAACATATCTCTGAGTCACTCACGGCTGTGAAGCTTAAACATCAACAGGACAGAGAAGTGGTAGAGAAAGCTGCAGTCCAGTATGAGGGGTATCAGAGGAGTCAGTCTGCACTGTCCAGCTGGTGTCGTAGATTTGGCCCCGTTGGCATCCAGCTGACGCAGGACTTGAAACAAGCAAAAGACAACATTAAAGCCAGATTAAAGGACACATTTGGAGGTATTTCTATATTTTGCTTATTGTCAACTAATCCCGAGCATTAGTCTGTGTATCAAAGGCCGATGTATCTTCTTCCTCTGTGCCATAGAGCTCCATTGTCGTCCAAAAACTATTAAAAACACATCATTGAGCCACACTGTTGCACTGGGTGACATGTTCCTTCATTACTATGAACACACACAGTAGTTTATTTGGACTGAAGCTCACATACACCGTCCTGCTGCCCCAAATAGACACTAGAACAGCAAATGTGGATTAATCCGCCTCTGAAAACAGTCCCTAACAAATGCACTATTTACTCTTGTTTGAGTGAGGTTTGCTAAGAATTACAGTGAGCAGCTGTTTAAGGAGATTGAGTCTTTTTAATAAATGAAGCTAGATATTTAAAGATTTAAGTCTTCAGTAGGAACCAATGGGCTTGTGTCAGAGGCAGAGAGCACTGAGAGACGGACTAACACATTGTTGGTTTTGGTCTGTTCATGGTGACAATAACAAAAATACAAAATATCACCAGTTTTATCCTTTAAGAGGCAACTCATTAAAAACTAACACTACTTTCAAGATGGTTTTTCTACCGAATAACAAAAAGCCTGTATATGTAAAGAGAATCACCTCCATGTGGACTCACCTGTCTCAGACATCTTCAATCCAGCATCCAGGTAATCCAACAGTTCCTGTGTCATATCTAACCTACAATACATTAAAACCACATTCATGAAGCACATTTAACTGCATATTTAATGAGAAACACTGTTCCGCCACACTGTTCACGTGGTAGCTGCTCAACAGCAAGAGCACATAGTTTTGGGGTAGAAAACTTACACTTTATTCATGTCATTTCCTGCTTCCCTATCCAAAGTCTCATCACTGGCCTCCAGGTTGCCTGGGAACGCCTTGTGCTGCGGAGGATCAAATGGTTTTATCATTCTGAATTTGTCATGCATCATTATATAAATCATAAAGCAAATATGTACGTGTTACCTTTGCATGAAAATCAATTTTGAGGCAAAGGAATTTGGCAGACAAGGCGACAATGTGGCCATATCGATCATGCAGGTTTCCCTGGAGAAACAATGAAACAAACAACAGATTAGAATTGTATGTTGTTAAAACTAAATACTTCTTAAGGAGCAATTTGAATGCAGGGCTTTTTACTTGTAATGGAGTATTTTTGACATTGTTGTATCGGTACTGTTACTTAAGTAAAAGATCGCAGCACTTCGTCCATCACTGCTACTCACCCAGAGAATGCCCATATCTTTAACGTTGCGACAGTATCTGTGAGAATCTCTAACAGCCTGCAGGTCAAACAGAAACAAAGGGAGGTTTCACATCACCAACAGCAATGAGAAAGGGTGAGACAAACAACACAGATGTAAACAAGATGATTGAGGAAATCTGAACTTGCATTTCTGTGTCCGTCCCGGAGCACTTTGTGCAGCAGGTAGCAGAACTTCCAGCTGATCATGGAGTTGCTGGACAGAGGCAGGTTCAGGGTGTAGGACCAGAAGGTGGTAGCTCCACCCTCCTTATGTGTTCCCATGATGATATCTTTACAGCTGTCAAGGAAACTCTAGAATACCAATGCAATAATCTCAATTCAACACTAGACTTGTGCAAGTTCGGGGTGCGATCGTTTGGTTATTAGCCATGCAAGCCGAGCGGCTCTAGTGATGGCAATATTTGGTCCATCGCTCTGGTCCAGACAGAAATATCTCAACAAAAAAATAAAATGGATCAAAATGAAAGCTTGTACAGACATTCAAGGTTCCTAGATTGTGTGTCTTTTCCTGCAGAGCTCAGGTCTGTCTGGAGATGCCTGGAGAGTCCAGGGTATATATTACAATCCATCTATAATGTTGTCATCCTCCTGTCCGTCCTAGGAGAGGTATCCCTCCTCTGGTGGTTCTTTCATATTTTCCCCCCATTGAAGTTTTATTCTGCAGGGTTTTATTTCCCCTCAGAAAAGCCTTGACAGCTTTTGGACAGACTGACATTTGGTGCACACATTCATGTCCATCTTTAGGATTAACTTTCTGATCATAATAACTTTTATGATCCCTTCACTTTTCGTCTTTTGTCATGATCAGGTCAAAATTATCATTTTTTCCAGTACTTTTGTTTATGATCAAACACCTAACTAATGACACTCCCATCAGCCCCAGCTGTAACTTCAGTGTTTATCTAATTAGCACATGTTAACATGCTGACGGTGAACCAAAGCTGGATCACCTGCTTAGCACATTTTGCTCAAAGTACAGCCTCACAAAGCCTGAATATCAGTCTGGAATGAAGCTATATGTGAATAAATGGTAAAGTTGTACTTTTTAAAGGTTTCCTGGAAAGAAGGAAACTTGCAGTTAAACAAATAACTAAAGGATACTGCGGACATACTTCTCTTTGGGCGGTGTTTCAGCTGAGGTCAGAGTTTTGCTGATGTTGTGAAGCTGAAAGAGATAAAATAAAAAGCCCCATCAGGACTCAGCCAACCTCCCTACAAGTCAACATCAGGCTGCTGCTTGTGGAAATATGAAAGACATGAAAGACAAAAGAAAGATTTGGAGCTGCCCAGACCTTTCTTCGTGTTTACTGTATTTCCACTAAAATCTGAAAACTTAAAACATCTTATAGTCTTCTGCTCTACATTATTCTAAAATATAAATAATAGTCGAATTAAACAAAGTATGAAAGCACACATGGATCCGGGGTAAAATCATGACACGGTTAAATTTAGCCTGAATAAAATCTCACTCACCTGTTGTTTCCCAAACTGCTCTTTCTCCGCAGCCAAAGCCTTTTCCGTCTTATTGTCACTTTTGGCCTTCGTTTTGCTCATGTTGTCACTCCGGGCAAACCGAGCGTCCCTGAACCCGCAGTGGTCCGGCTCCAGGTGTCAGATCCTCACCTGCGCTCACGTGCCTCTTGATAGGTGCGTCAGACGCGGCGCGCGCACGTCCCCAAAATATCCCTCCTTTAATTGGCGCCTTCAAATTAACACACCGCAGGTCTTCCTGAGCGAAACGGACCTGCGAGTAACCGAAGCAGGTCGCCCTTGTGTGTAAAAAACTCCCCAAACCAGCGATGCGTCAAACGTCAGAGGTCCCGAAAAACAAACGCCGCTGACATGTAGTTTACGTTTAAATATGTTTTTTATCAAAAGTAGTGACACCGCGAACAAGCTAACAAACTGTTGAACCTATCAACAGCTATGACATTTCCTCTGAGTCACCAGGCGAAACTGGAAAGACAAAAGCAGCACACAGCACTGAACAGCCCTGTAGGACTGGTTCCACATCCCAGCCACTGCACACAACACTGCCTTCACACCGCCTAAACGGGGCTTTAAAGAAAAGTACACATTATGTAGAAAACACACAGAGTAAATGCACTGGAATCGAGTAATGTTTTACAAATTCATGACAGTCTGTATTTTTCTATCACTTCATCATTTTCCTGAGAGAGTTCAACCTTCAGCTGCGTGCATACACGGGCTCAGGGTCTGTAGGAACACCGATTTAAAAAGCACACAAACTCCAGTGTCAAATAGTTTAGTGCATGGCGTCACTTTGGCTTCCACTAAAACCAAAATCTGTGCTTCAGTCAATGTCGAGCTGTCCACATGGCAGGCTGGTGTTGTGTCGAGGGCAGGCTTTGGGCAGAGTTTCACCGGCCTGTTGGTGGGGGGGGGGAAGAAAGCTGTTATGTCTTAACACACCCAAACTAAAAGGAGGGACACTTCAACCCAACATTGATGCCACCACACCCCATGAACACAAATGGAGAGAGAGAAGTGGTTGAGAGGTGCAGCATCATGATTCTCGTCTACCTTGTATGTCGGGGTTGCTGGGTGGTGGTGGTGGAGGTGGTGGGATGTCTGCCACTTATAAGGGTTAAGGAGGCCAGTGGTGCCGCAGCTTACAGCGGGGCCCCTGTTGTGGGGTCTCGAGCTGCTGTGCTGTGAATTGGCCTGCCGGGACTCATCCAACAGCTGCTGCAGAGAACAGCTGGACAGAGGATCATCGCCCTGGTGAGAGACGGAGGGAAGTGATCAGCTGTTTAAGGAATAATTCATCTCATCTTAGTTGCTTTCTTTCTCAAAATGTCAAGCTATTCCTAAAGTACAATTTTCCGTTTTGATGTACATTCTGTCATCACGAGTACTTTATCTTGATACAGAAAACAATCACTTGTCTCTGATATATTAATTCACAGCACTGTTCCTGACACAAGGCACCATTTCACGTCTTACATCCATCAAGTGTGCAGAGACGACTCCCAGGTCACTGTTGACTGAACCTCTCAGGCTGGCTTCTGGTCGAGAGGCAGCATCGTGTGAAGGTCCCGAGTTCTGCTTCACTCTGAGTGATGACGGTGACCGGCTGTCCACACAGCAACATCTTAACTCATCCTGACTGAGACACACACAAGCACAAGCAAGTCATTTATGTTTCCTGAGATCCTGCAAGCTCAAGGTACCAACGTCATTTATTTGTCACAATGCACACTGAGACATAGGATGTAGCCCTTTCATGGAACGGACTGAGTTCTGTTTTTAGAAGCTGGATGCGCTGCGATGTTCTCTTGATCCTGGCTGCCTGTGTAGCCTGAGGGAAGGGAGTGCTTGTCAGGGGGGTTCATGGTCAGATCAGAAAGTGTCATTGTCAAATCGCTGGCATCAGAGAGAAGTCCAGCTGTATGCTCCGTGCTCTCCTCTGGTCCACGTTTCTCTGTTATCGCCAGACGGTCTCTTATCTTCGCTGCATGAAGGCTGGTCTTTTCTATCTGTTCCCACAGTATAATATAATACACAAGACAGTAGCTCCTCTACAGCCACAAGATATGAATAAAACAAATTAAGAAACCCTACAGTCCTAGCCATTTTCTCCTTGCACACTATTCACCTGCCAGGTAATCCCTGACTGGTCTTCTCCCTCAGGGTTTCACGGGCGCTTTCCAGGTTCAACT
Organism: Gadopsis marmoratus; assembly: GCA_036023855.1. Lineage (NCBI taxonomy): Eukaryota > Metazoa > Chordata > Actinopteri > Centrarchiformes > Percichthyidae > Gadopsis > Gadopsis marmoratus. The sequence continues at coordinate 127,409 of JAVQJF010025533.1, read as the reverse complement.
GCAAAAGCTGCAGGTCATTCCTCTGATTCTCACACACCTGTAAAACACACGCAAACAGCGTTATGTGTTATTCATTTATTTATTTACATTTCCGATTGTAAAAGGCAAACTATCCAACACTGAAAAGTCACAGTGGAACAGCATTTAGAGTGTCTAGATCTCTTGTAACGTGATTTTTACTAAAAATCCTACAGATTGGTTGGATCGCTCAAAGTGGGAGTGTGGTTTAGCAAATACAGAGATCTGTAGAGGACTGCTGGCCTCCACCTACACATCCGTCACCCACGCTGTTGGATCACGAGGACGACGAGGGAGGACGACAGTTTTTGCCAACTTAGATCCAAACACACACACACACACCTCTGACCCAAGATATCAGTCCGATTGTGTGGTTTAATGAAGTAATGGACAGGACAGTGACACAGAGACTCTGTAAACAAACTGCAGGAACATTCTGAGGTATGCTGCCAAACCAGAAAGTCAGTGTGAGCAGGAGGAATGAGGATAGACATATTCCCTAAACTGTGACCTTACAGCTCGAAAAAAAAGGTGTGTTTTTTTTTTTTACAGTATATTTTGTTAATTCATAACTGTTGCTGGTTGTTCATTTTCAAGCCATGTTTGTGATGCTGAGGGAGCATTTCTGTTGGGATTTTTTCCCTCTGTGATACATTACATATCAGACACTGTACCTGTCGCAGGCAGTGGAGCTCCGACATGGTGCGTTCCTGTTTGGAGCGAGTCAGTTCTAGCAGCTCATCTTTCCAGCTGTCTCCCTCGCCTGGTGAAAAATATCACATGCTGCACTTATATCTCTGCAGAAACAACTGAAAACAGCGACTGCACAGATCTAAAATCAAGCAAAGTGGACCGCACTAAAATATGTTGCATTGATTTGCGCAGTGCACATAGAACTTTACATAACCAGCAAAGAACCACAACACTGAGATTAAAAAACAGCAGCACCACGTACAATATATAACGCAGGTTACAAAACACATATTACTTTTAATGAATTCAAATAAATTATGTAAAGAATAAATAAATGATCACAAAGCACATATGATGAAAAGGGTAAGGTAAAATTGGTAACATAACAGCAAGTAATATAAAAACAAATATGCAGTGGATTAAAGTTCAAAAGAAATAAATGCATAAAATGTATAAATTAAATCCTAAAACACTAAATATTCTAATAAATATATACATATATATATATATATATATATATATAAACGCTGACAGCTAGAGGGTGTTGTGCTGTAGTTAACATACCTGACAAGGCCAGATCTCTGCGGAGCAGCTGGAGCTCCTGTTTGAGGCGGATGATCTCCTCCCTCTGAGTGCTGCTCTGTGTGACCTGCTGCTGCAGCTCCTCTGCAACCACATTGTGACACAGCAGAGAAGGAGACACGTGTAGCTGGAATGATCCGTCGCTTAATGAATAAAACTTTCTCTACTTCCAGATTCTCAAACGTGCAGACTTGCTGCTTGTCTTTGTCATATTTAATAGTAACCTGAATGCGGTTGGTTTTTGAGAAAAGGTTGCAAAAAAGACATCTGATTCGAAGACTTTTATTTTTCAATGCTTTCTGTCATCAGACAAAACGAATAATCAATGAAAATAATGGGCAAATCAATGGATAATGAAGATAACTGTTAGTTGCAGCCCTACAGTCTGTTTCTTGTCTTTAAGGCTGGGTGTGCTTGAAACAGAGTAATGTGTATGCAGTGTCGTCCTACCGGATCTAAGGGAACAGTGGTGTTGGGGTGCCGACCACTGGCCACAGCATCCCCAGTCCAACTCCGGCCGCGGACCTTTAATGCATCTGTCTCTCCCTTTATTCCTGTCATCTCTCTACTGTCTATAATAAAGGCTAAAAATACTTCCTTTATTTAAAAACATTCTATGTTGACAGAGAGGAAAACAGTCGGCTGTAGCCTGATTCCGTAAATAGTAGATGATTGATTTCTTGCCATTTCTGTACGTATGGAACTGAGGTTTTACTCACGTACCTTTCAGGTGAGTGACCTCATGCCTGGCCTCTCTGTCACGGCGTTTATTTTCCTCTACGTCTCTCAGGAGTTTGCTTTCCCGCGAGCTACTCTCCGTTAGCGATGTCTCCAGATCTTGTAGGCGCCCTGTCAAGTCGACTATATGACCAGAGGCCTCAGTCACATCTTTGTCCTGACGGGAAAAACATACACAAACACAACATCACTTAATGCTAATCCTAATCAGTATTTATGGAAGAAAAAATAAATAAGATAGTGTACCTTGAGTTTGAGCATGGACCTCAGTTCTTCCTCCCTGACTTGCAGAGAGCCGACTTGAGTGGACAGAGCCATGACCGTGGAGTTGAGACTCTGGGTCTTCTCCTAAGACACACAGCAGACATGTTGAACCTAAATGCAAAGACGCTAAATCCCGACCGTTTTCTATTGAGTATGAAAAGTGTGAGAAGAGCAAGCACCTTAAGCAATACTACATAATGTTTAACAATTCATTCGTATCCTACATACAAAGCTACCTATTACAAGCCTATGTTTGTAGTAAAAGCACCAAATGTGGATTAATCCGCCACTGAACATAGATCCCCAACAGATGCACTATTTCCTCCTATTAGAGTAACGTTTGCTAAAAAGCTACAGCATCAAGCTGGAAATTACTGAGTCTTAAAAAAACAGCCAAAGTTTACAAATTCAGTAGGAACCAATGGACTTGAGGCTGAGTACCACAAACAGGGTGGGGAAGCCGAAAAGTACTGAAAGGCGAACTAACGCATATTTGGTTTTGGGTTTATTGTTTTTATGGGATTATTTTGACAACACACAGAAAAAATATAGAATATCGCCAAAAGAATTATCAGATGAATGTATAGGTGAGTGTGGTTGATCAGAAACAGACTCTTTAACTCTCTTATACTTTAACACTCTTTAATACTTTTTAAATAAAGAATATAAGTGTGTATTACTGTTGATACTGGTACCTCAAAGTCTTCCCATTTTTGGCTGGTGCGCTGCTGGTTCTGTTCCAGCTCGCAGAGCTGCTGTCGGGCTACGCTGAGCTCCTTTTGGACCTCCTCCTCTCTGGTTTCCACCACCCACACGCGCCTAGTCAGGACTCTGATCACCTCATTACGCTTCTGCAACTCATCTGCACAAACATTAACAACAACAAAATCACTGTCAACTGGCCATGTGATGCTATTGGCATAATTTCCAGTTTTCATGCTAAAACACTGAACTGGAGAACTGGATCTGTATCAGCGCAAGGAAGATATCCTCATGGTCCTCACCATCCAAACGGGCGCACCTCTGCTCCAAGGTGAGCACCCTCTGGCGGTCTTGTTCCCAGGCGTGAAGCTGCTTATGGTGGGAGGCAGCCATAGTGTTCAGCTCCCTGTCCCGGTCCTTCAGCTCAGCCATCAGCAGCTGGAGCTCCCTCCTCTGCCTCTGGATGGTGGAGCCACTCAGGTCATTCACTGGAAACTTTAACAGAAAACACGCAGAGAGCCACACAGAGCTAACGTCACCATAACATAGCCTATTTGTAGTATTAACAATAGATTCGAAACAATAAGTCAGCTGATAGAAATCGTGTCAAACGTATTGATAATCAATTATCTTAAAGTGAAAAATGACAAAAATCCACTGGTTCCAGCTTCTAAATTGGGAATATTTGCCGGTTTCCCTTGTATTTGTCAAACAATGCACAAGCTACATTCCAAACATCATGTTAATAATTCTGCCTGCTTGGCCCAGTCAGTAAATCCGATCTCACCCCAGCGTCCTGCGAGCTGGGGGGACAGGGGGTGTCTGCAGGTGTACTTTTGGCCCACTGTTTTGCTCTGCTGTCCATCTTGAAGCTGGTCAGGACAGAGGGTTGGCTAGCATCAAGTGAAGCAGCACAGCTGTTCTGAAAAGGGGCAATATCAAACCACATAAGTGCACTGCTCTTAGTGATGTATTGTAGAAAGTGGATCCACCAGGAACGTCACTGACCTTTTTGACTGGAGTGCTGTGCCAGAGCTCAGCTGTTGCACCTGAAACACAGTCGACGTGCATGTTGGATGGTGGAAACTTTCATTTCAAACGAGGGACTTTAATAGGATTGTTGTTGTGACTGTTTACCATTGTACCAGGGGAAACGGGCTGATGCTCTTCCATTTGAGGGGGACAATCTTTTCCCTTCGTCCATCAATCACATCACAACAGTTACCCACTAATTTTACCTTTTTCTCCGGCAACCCCCCTGAGCTATGCCACCGTCATTGTTGTTGTTTTGGGGGCTTGTCCTGAGCATCCTTTGGGGGGGGGGCATGCCAGTCGGCTAGCTAAAGTTTGTGAGGCTAACGCTAACTTGACGCCTCTGTACCTCTGCACGTAACTCTAGAGTCAACTAACACTGAGCAGAATAAGTTAAACGACGCATGTATTTGGGCAGTACGCCCCGAAACCCATTTAAATGTCGCCAGCCGAACGTTAAAAATGTCTGTAAAACTTTAAGCGGCTAGCTGACGTTAGCTTCTGGGAGAGTTTAACTTTTGAACGCAAGTCAGCGAGGTGGGGGGAAACAGGGATAAGGCAATGACGTCACGCCAGCGGACAACCCGCCGTTTTTACGTAAAGTATGCTTCACTGAATTCTGAATATCTTCCGCACATAACCTCGTCTTAACCTTGAAATACTCAGCCTAGTTCAGACTGTACAGCAGGCTGTACCGCTGACATTTCCAACATAAATGTTTAAAAAAAAAGAAGCGTGCAGCATTGAAAAACATGAATTTGTACTTTTTTCTTGAGTGCTGCTCCGTATAAAACTGAAAATGTGAAATATGCACTTCAGGACAGAAGGGGCATCTCTCAAGGTATCATTTCAAACTCAACTGGAATGAACTTGCATTCAGCGTTCAATGATTATAATTTCTCCAGCATCCATATGGTTAAATTGAACCATACGAACATTTAAATCTAAAATAATCTAATCTATCTAAATCTTAAAATAGTCCGTTTACAATTTACTAGGTAATGTTTAGAATTTTTGCTTGAAAAATGAAGATGAACAGTTGTCAGAATTATTTTTTTCCATTAATTGACTTATTGACTCATTTCAGCTGTAGAGTGCAATGAAATTCTGCACACTTGTTGCAGAGTATTATTTGGAAAATCTTCCTTTTTCATGTATGACGTATACCATGAATTATGATGAAGTACACATCCGTAGTCACATGCCTGTAAGTCAAATAAAGTTGGTGTGTTTAAATGTAGGTGGGTTCATGCACAGACAGTAAACGTAGACAGTCAGCAATCGAGCGTTTGATTCAGAAGATTTTAATCGAACAGGTTAGCGTTGCGTGTTCGTCCTCCGACCGCCAGGAGGCGCTGCTCCATATTAGCGCTGCGCCTCAGCAGCAAGAAGAACAAGCGCTGCTAGGCGTGCTCAAAGTACGCAAACTAAACCTTATTCAATAAGAATGATTTTTTAAAAGTCAATCTAACGTTAATAATGCGAGCGGCTTTACTGAGCAGACAGCAGTTTTAAGAGTATATTTTGCGGGGTACGTAACTCGACATTTCTCCTGTCTTTATTCCCTGAACGGTGCGTTGGCTCGTTAGCCTGCTAAGCTAAAGCCCCATAAACTGAGGCGCTAACGGTGACAGCTCATAGGCTGTAGCTGGGTGAGTCAACGTAACCTGATGAATGAAACCACTGAAACTAAAGTCGGGGATAATTTTTCAGCAAGGTACAGCTCGGCGGTAGCGTCCACGGTAACCGTGATGTTTAAATAATAGCCATTACAACAACTATTGCAGCTGAACGGTCTATTTTAATGGAGCGCCCGCTGTAAGACAGCCGCATGTGTTAGCCTGCTAAAGCTAGTTCGGCTGACTTCTTAGATGCTATCAAGCCAACTATTAATTGGTCTGCCGCAGGTGCGCATTAAATTAGCCCCCGTGGGCAAACCTGTCCAAAATTTCAGTCCACGTAAGCCTGTGTCATGGTGTTAGCTAGCTGCTGCTCAGGTATCTGATATGTGCTACGAGCAGAGTGCTGGCCGGACAGGCTAGCATGATGAAACACTCCTGCTCACACTGGAGTCTGATCATAACAAATCTGAGGAAATGTGTTACGACTGGTCTTTGGGTTAGAACGTGGAGTGGGAACTTTAGGCTTCTATCCCGATCTAAACTTTTATGGTATTTACAGCAGCCTATATGTGCCCTGTGCGTTATTTTTTTGTCCATTTGTCTTGTCTTTTATGTAGATAACTTGTAATGGCTACTACTGAGATGGAGTCTGGCTCTTCAGACAGCAGATCAGATCACGGGACATTTGACCCAGATTCAAAGTACCCACTTAAAGTTCTTTACTGTGGAGGTACAGTATGTAACATTAAACTCTGTTTGGCATCTTTACAAGATGTATTTTGGTGCCTTTTCAAAATGTGATGATGTGATTTTTTTTCCTTCTTCTCTGCAGTGTGCTCTCTGCCTACAGAGGTGAGTTTAGTCATAATAATGGGATATTCTTTGTGTCACCCAAGAACTCACAAATATGCCATTTGAGATAATAAAGCTACTATAACTGAATCTACACTGCTGTGTCTGCAGTACTGTGAGTACATGCCTGAGCCAGCCAAATGTAGGCATTGGCTTGAGAAGAACTTTCCAGATGTATTTGCCAGGATGACTGTAGGTGGTGAGTGCCATTTAAGATTTCTAGCCAACAATATCTTTCTTCCAGCTGTTGCATGAGAACAAATAGTGTGGTAACATTGTGCTACAGCTTATGTTTGTGTCTTCAATGGCTGCACTACTTTCAAGTGACCATTCAAGAAGCCACCAAAAGCCATATTGTCAGTTAATGTATCACATGTGATATGTGTTTATCCCTTAACATACAGATTTGCCATTTCCTCTCTTTAAGTAGCTGTGAGGTTGGAAAAATAATCTTATTCCATCATTTTCTGACAGTATAATCATCTTGTTCCAGCTCTTGATTGAAGCTATATCATGTCAAATGTTAAAGTTAACACTCTGTTTTTATATGGTTGCATCATTCTATCAACTATACATTTCCTAGATGTCTTGTGCGTGATTTTGTACACATTTCCCCAAAATTCAGCCAGACATATTTGGTGTCTTTCAAAATGTTGGGCTGTGGATTTGAACAGTGTTTGGCTGCACAGCATGAGTTTGCACCAGCTTCATCAGAGAGTAATAGATTTATGTCCAGCACAAATTGGAGGGTAAAATGACCCCAAGAAGCTGTATATGTATGCAGGAGTCTGACTGGACAGCCCTGAAAGCTGTGGAAGATTCTACTCCCAACACAAGGAGAAGTTCTATAAAATGTATATTATTAAAAATCACATGTTTGAGAATGTGTACTTTTGAGAGAAGCATCTTGGAAAGGTCTGTGATGTTTCACTTAAAGGGAAACAAACTGTTATGGACACACTAGTCAGCAGGTATGTTAGCTTGTTTCCAAAAAGATCTTGGTATGCACATATGGTAGTCAGCCAAAAGGTGAGAATGAAGCTTTGTTGCTGTGTTGGTTTTAATATTTTCTTTTTGTCATTCTGTCCCACTGGCCCTGCAGCGAATGCACCCAGGCATGATCCCGGCATTGGAGATGCTCCCCCTGCAGGCGAGGAGGAGGAGAAAAAGAAACAGAAGAGAGGTATGCTGTCTATCATTAGGACATTTATTTTCTGAATATACTGTCTGCTTATTATAGGGTGGTATGGTGTTAGTTATACATTAAAATATTTATTCTAGGTGTCAAAGCAAAGGTGGTTAACCTGCCTTTTTAACGTTGTAATTTAGTCGTGGTAGATTTAGTGACATCTGTGGTCGCTGGTGGTGAAAGCAGGTGTGGTTTAATATTACAGCAAACACTCCTTGGGCAGAAATAAAGAGGTCAGGCAAAAATAATTGCACACGATGCGACTACTTTTCCACACAACAGCAGGGCACAGTAACGGGCTGCTGAGAAGGTGGAGGTGTTGGCTGTTACTTAGTGCAATATTTAACAAACTTAGCTTGCAAAAATGACAGTTGTTTGTAGACACACAAATATATCAGGTTTCCTGTGACAGCTTCACAATCAAAGATGTGCTTTGTCAGTTGAGTGCTTTGAATGTGGAGCAGCAGCAGCGGGAAATTTTGTGTTCGCAGTAACTTACACGTCTGACGTGCCTGTATGAGAGGGTAACAGCAGACTGTGAGGCTGATATCAGTGAGATCGAAGTGACTCTGTCACTATCAATGGAAACTACTATATAGAGGTAATTACTGAAAATAATTACATGAAAAAATAAAATCCAAAACGGGGTTTCATTTAATGAAAATCTTAAGGATTATAACTTTAAACGGTCTGTATTTAAAGATGTAGCTGTATTGGTTAACTGCTGTGTCTTTCCACATGTGGATTAACGCTCAGGTTTGTTTTTCCTTTTCAGGTGGAAGAGGTCAGATCAAACAGAAAAAGAAGACTGTGCCCCAGAAAGTTTCCATAGCAAAAATCCCAAGAGCCAAGAAAAAATATGTGACACGGGTGTGTGGCCTGGCAACATTTGGTAAGAGTTTGGTGTTTTATTGTTCTCAACGTTATTAATTCTCCTTCTCTTTGACGCTTTCCTCTCAACATACTTTCTGTTTTGACTCTTGCAGACATCGAGCTTAAAGAGGCTCAGCGATTCTTTGCCCAGAAATTCTCTTGTGGTGCCTCAGTTACAGCGGAGGATGAAATAATCATTCAGGGAGATTTTACAGATGACATAATCGACGTGATTCAAGAGAAGTGGCCTGAGGTGAGCTGTCTGAGTTTGCTCATTTTGTTTTGTGATTTATCTTTGTTAGTTTATATATCCTTTTCTCTTTTGCCCTCAACTTATTTCATTGGATGAGGCAGAGCTGGCTATATGGAAAAAACATTTTTTTTTTAATTTTATAGTATATTTGTGCATGTGTAGTTTACATTTCTCACATCATATTTGGCTCATAATGAAAACTGTTGCTGATAGTTCTAAAAAGGCAGCAGGGGAGAGACCTTTAGCTAATAAGCAACACAAACAATAAAAGGTGAGTCTGGGGCTTATATATATTTTTCTTATTGTCAACTAAAAAAAGACCAAAACCAGCAACACATTAGTTTTGAAGACATCCTAAAACAGCTGGGCACTGTAGTTTTAAGAAAATATTAATTAACAACAGTAAATACTGCATTTGTTTTGGACTATACATTATATTAGTGGTAGAAAGTACCTATGTACATATACGCAAGTACAATTTTCAGGTATTTGTACTTTACTTGAGTATTTCCATTTTATTTTACATTACACTTCTATTTCTCTACATCTCAGAGGAAATTATTGCACTGTATGTTCCGTTAAACGATCTGACAGCGATTGTTACTAGTTGCTTTGGTGCGTAAAGGCTCTGCACACCAACACAGGTGTTTTTCACTCTGGCTGATTAGACCTCTTAGTCAGGCGTAATTTGGGCGGAGCTACGTTGCACCAATAGGAATGATAACGAGGCGAGTGGCTCCTCCCAGCAAATGCAACAGAATCAACTTGAGAGCGATCGATCGAGCAACACTAATTAATAGGCAGCATGAATGAAAACACCTGTGGGTGAACCTTTAAGGTTTTTCCATACAAATTATATTTTATATAATATGAGCCATTACTATTGATTAAACAACCAAACGGTATAATAGTGTAAGTAATTGGCATTTGCTCCGTCTCAACCAACTACAACATTAAAATGCTACGTGTTCTTAAATGTATTATAAGTAACAAACTTTAATGTAACACTGACAGGGCCCACTCTGCAGAATGAATACTTTTTAATTGTTCTGATAATACTTGATGGAGCTCTGTGACACAAAGGAATAAGATATCAGGCTTTGAATACACAAACAATAGCATTTATTAAGGTCAGTTAATTTGGTTGGTTTTGGTCTTGTTCACTGGATTTGTTGACGAGAAATATGCAGAATATCACCAGACTTAAACCATTTAAACGTCAAATGGGTACACAACTAATAAGTTATTAAATGATTAAAACCTGTTCAATGTTAAACAGCCTCAGGTAATTTGTTTCCATAAAAAAAAAAAAAAAGACGTTCTCTGAATTCAAAAACTCAACACACAAACACATATTGAGTTCAGTCTGTGTGTCTCTGTTGTAGGTGGACGATGACAGCATTGATGATCTGGGTGAAGTGAAGAAGTGAAGACCAAATATGCACTTTTACTGAAATGGATGTGACCTGTAACAGCAACAACCTGGCCAAATGTACACATTTAAGTCATTTTATACCTATTTTATTTACTGTTCATAACAGAGCTGCGGACTTTGCCACTCACTTGGCATTTTTTTTAGTTAATAGCTGCTTTCTCTCGTTTGCCAAAGGTGTGGTATGACGTGAATCCCTCCCAAATGTTCTTCACTCGAGCAAAACTGTAGGCTAATAAATTTCAGTCTCCTTCGCCTGTACACTCTTCCTTCCAAGTTTGTTTTTCTTCTTTTTCAATGTGTCTTACTTTTCAAAAATATTAAAAGGGAATTTTTTTTTTTGGGTTATGGTTTTGTTGTAGTCGCCTGCTTTATGGGAGTCACTTAAATGGCCGCAGGTTACTTGTTTTTCAGGCATCCCACTCAGTCCCCATGAGTGAGCCTATTCCCACTGCATAATAGTTTTATAATGAGGCCACGCTCCCCAGACGGATAACATTTACAGTTGTTTCCATGCTCCTCTGAGTCAATACCACTTCCCCGGAGATAACACACAGTGCACAGATGTTCTCGCTACTTAGGAATTAGCATGTTTATCTGTGAATCGTTTGCATGAGCGCAAACATGATACCCAACCAAAGAAGTCACCTGGTACAGCATATCCATGTTGACCCTATATAAAGCAGCAGGTTGGTGTTGTGCTTCATTGACAGGTCAAAGATGAATATCACTCACTCAGACAAGTGCTGCGCCTTTGAGAGTCTCATCCTGGACCAGGTTTTGCCTCCGATACTGATCATGGAGTTCATGTTCGGACTGATGGGGAACATTGTAGCCCTGTGGATGTTCATCTTTCACATGGACACGTGGAAGCCCAACTCTGTGTACCTGACCCACCTGGCTGTTGCCGACTCCATTGTGCTGTTCTGCCTACCTTTCAGGGCAGACTACTACCGGCGTGGAAAGAACTGGATCTACGGTGATGCCATGTGCCGTATCCTGCTCTTTCTGCTGGCAGCCAACCGTGCGGCAGGGATCTTCTTCCTCACGGCCGTCGCTGTTGACCGTTACTTCAAGATTGTCCACCCATTGAACCGGATCAACCGAATGGGCTTGGGCTACGCTTTATGGGTCTCCTGCGGCCTCTGGTGTCTGATTTTTCTTGCCACTGGGTATCTCCTTGCTAGTGAACACTTCTTCTACAATAGCAACCGTACGCAGTGCGAGAGCTTCAACATCTGCATGGGCTTCAGTCCCCTCTCCACCTGGCACAATTCTTTCTACGTCATCCAGTTCTTCGTGCCTGCTCTGATCGTCGGCTTCTGCACATTCAGAATTACATGGCAGCTGAGAAACAGAACTGTGGACAAAAAGGGGAAAATCAAACGGGCCGTTCAGTTTGTCTTGGCTGTGGCTTTGATCTTTATCACCTGCTTCTTTCCCAGCACTATATCGCGCATTGCTGTATGGATCCTGAAGTTATGGCATACTGAATGCAAATACTTTGAGGAGGCCAACCTGGCATTCTACACAACCGTGTGTTTGACCTATTTCAACAGTGTCCTCAACCCTCTGGTGTATTATTTCTCGAGCCCTGCCTTCAGCGGCACCTTCCAGAAGCTCCTGAACAAACTGCTGAGAAGAGACGACGACAAAGACCAGGCAGATTCATCTGTGAATGACCTTTCCACTATTGACGGTAGAAGGTCATAAATCCACTTTACACTCGAAATATGAAGCTGTTACATGAACGCATTATGTATACTAAAGGCCTGCCTGTTGGCAGAATTTCCATTATTCTACTTATAACTATAATAAAATGTAGAGAAGAGGTTTTGGTGTGATTGTGATCGACAAAAATACCCACCTAAAATAATAATTGGCCGCTTAGTGCTGTGCGCTTGTATTGGTAGAACATATAATCTCCTTGTGAATGTGGTTGCAGTGTTCAGTTAAAGTAAATATGAGCCATTAACAGTGAGGGGGGAAATAAAGTTGCAAGGTGACCTAGTCATATATACACTGCAAATGCTTGTAAAGGGAAAATGTGTTTATGTATATTCACTTTTTCTTGGAAAGGCAGTTCACACAATACTACCACTTGTTGATTGTCAATCACATCCACTGACAACAGCAACAGATTGTCTGCCTCCCAATAAAATAATATTTGCAGTACAAATCAGCTTAGAGGGAAGTTGAGATGACCTTAGTGTCGTACATCCTACACTGTACATCCACTGCTAGGTTTTGTGTGATACCTGACTCTAGGTTATGGTGTGTTTCAACGAATACTGTAAAAGAAATGTATTTTTCTTTCCTTTTTTTTCTGTCTTTTGTCACTCTGCGCGCATGTATTTGTGCACATTTTAATCTCCAGTCTTCTGTGTCCTGTCACATTTTGTTTCCAAATAAATAAAAGGAACATTACGATAATCACCATAAATTACACGTTGCTTTTGTGCCGCTTTCCTTCGCGTTTTGTGTCTTCTTATCCGACTTTTTGTTTTTTGTTTTATTTTTTTTGAGGGGAGCTCGGATGTACGAGCTCACGTTTTGCGCCGTGAAGGCGGCATTCTGTCCCGAGGTGACGTCATGCTCTGGGGATGGGCTGGGGAAGGAGACGAGGAGCCGCCGGAGCGACGTAGCGGTGCGAGGTACGCTGCACCTACAACACGGCATCCCCTTCCCGAGACCCAGTTCACCAAGAGAGACAAAGTAAGCTTCCACAGAAACTACTTCCACCCCCCCCCCCCCCCGTCTGCTTGTATTTAGCTTCAATAGAATCTCAGCAGGGCTTTAGCTGCGTTACATTGAGCCCAGCTGAAATGGCTTTTCTCGCTAACCTGGAGCTAGCTTAGCCGTGGCCGCGAAGGAGCGCGCTCCAGCAGGGACGCCGAATGTGACAAGTTTAAAACAAGCGTCCGGCAGCTGGGACTCTGGGCCCAGTGACGCGTTTGGCCAGAATAAGCTGGCGGTGTGACGTTAAATGTGTGGGACGTTGAGGAGGGGGGAATAAGGTGTTTACACCCAAGTCTGTAGCCCCAGAGATGCAGCAGGTGAGAGAGTGAGCCCAGACAACACGGGACCAGCCTCGGCATCTGTCTACAGCACTGATTTATATACATCTCCGGTTGGCACATTTAAGCGGACTGACCGTGTAAGGCTGGCAGGGCAGCGTGAGATGCCAGCAGGGACTGTGGAGCCGCAGGATGGGGACCCGGCGGCTCTGGGTGTGCTTGTTGTTTTGGTCTGGCAGCACCGGCTGGGCGGAGGGGGCGGCGCTTCTCCTGTTACCTGCGTGGGATCACTAGCCTGACGCATGCACCCGTTTCCTCTCCATGCTGCCATGAACTGTTCTGCGCAGCAGCACCGCAGTAAATACACGGAGTCAGTCCTCGTTATCATCAACATATTGGATGGTAACCTGGTACAGATCAACCTCTTAGACACACTTCTAGACACCATCGCCGGATTAACCTGCATAAAATGAGCTGTGGGCCCCAGTCATTAACATTACATACGAGTCACAGGTTTAAGTATCGCTGCAATTGAGGATAATACGTGTGCAAATACTTACTTATGAACAGGAAAATCCGTAAACCGGACTGCTGGAATAAACATAACTGGCTGACGGACTTCCTGTACTTATTATCGATGGAGAGTGCAACCTTAAAGACTATGATAGTGGGCCAGGTGCCCCGTGGACCTTCATTAGAGAGTATATGGAAAAATTGAATAATAACCTGACACAGAACTGTGTACGGATGGGCCTGAGCTGATGTAAGATATAACCTATGATTTTGACTGGGGGGGGGGGGTGGAGTTAAACTGGCGTGCCGACCGAGGCAGATTAGTGGTGACTGGAAAGCTGCCTTGGCGTCATCATCCCCAGTGTTAACCTGTACCAAATCCTAGGCACCGTGCACCTAGTGTGCTCTGTGTCCTGAATGAGAAGTGCCATAAAGACAGAGGCATTCATAGTCGAAACTTTGCACAGGACACCAGGTCAGCTGAACACCTTTCACGTTTGTTACATGGGTGATGATGAATAAACAGTGGGTTGTAGAGAGTGTGCATGTAGTATCGCTCACTCAGATTCTGTTGCAGTTAGTGCTCAGTGGAAAAATACAAGTGCCAGTACTCCGCTTATCCACACGTTGGCTTGCGTGTCAGCCGATATCGGCAAATCATTAACTTTTACTTTCTGAATTTCTGCAGCGAATAAACAGGGTATCCGCGGGGTCTTCAAAAGCATTAACAAGAGTATTGTCACAGTGTGGTATTAGTACTTTTACTTGAGTAAAAGATCCGAATACACCGCTGCCCTGCTTACAGCTGCGTTAGCGAGCGTGAATAAGGTGTCTGTGACAAACAAATTTATCTGAGGAAACATTTACTGTGATGAGTTTCATGTCTCTGCAAGTGGTCAGCAGAAATGCTGATACAGTTAACAGAAAACATGACGTTTTTATGGTTCCAGCTTCTGTCACTCCAACATGGCTTCTGATATTTGTGTACAATTCCTCCAGAGATGTTGTTTTTTTTTTTTGTATTTCAGTTGATTCAGGAAACATGTGTTTTGGTTTTCCAGCTCCCTTCCATCACATTGGGACTTTATGGGTTGGTGGGGAAGGCCTAGTCCCCCACCTTGATCAGTCCAGACACCCCCAGCCATGGACAAACAAGGAGCCGTGAGTACACCAGGCAAGGTCAGCGGGATCAAACCCCCCAGTAAAATAGTCCGTCCATCTGGGGTGCCAAACAAGACGTCCCCGTCCTCTGGTAAGGAATGAGTGAAATCATTTAGTAAATAAGATATCGGAGGAAGTATTAGTGGAGGATGTAATGAGTATTTTAGTTCAAGACTGAAACTAGTGTTCTCTGGCTGATCCGCTCACTTATATGGAGCAGAAAAACAGAAGAGAGCATTTGTGTGTAAAAAAAATTTTAATTTGAGCTCTATAAACAAAGAGAAGAAGCTCACGCAGCTTTGAGAGCAGGTTGGTACGTTGAGTTACCGTGTAGGCCATTCTAAACCACAGCAGGGCGTCAATCTGGTTACAGAGTCCACCCTTTAATCACGAAGCAACTGTCCTGCTGAAGTGTACTTCAGAGAGATTAAATCACTCTGCACATAGTTGTTATTATGCTACTGTTATATTCTGCTCTTGAGTTATTTGTTTTCTCTGCCTCCATATGTGTAAAGAGACCGTGGGTCCCCTGAAAGGCTCTATAAAAACACAAACTGTTATAATTATCCTGGTTCAACGATATTTAAACACAGATTGTCACCAAGGTGGATATCAATTCTCAGTACTTTTTGAGTGACAACCAAAATGTAAACCGTCAAGTATTAGATCTCACGCTTGTTCACTTATTCTCTGATCTTTTGATTTAGAATGAACTCTTTATTATTCAAACTTATCAAACAGCTTTTCTACAGCTGTTCTGTCTGAAGACAAGTTTAGCTCATTTTGTTGAATATAAAATATGGTTTAGTAAAGTATCACATCTGAGACGGCTGCTGAACAGCTGGAACCTTTCTAATGATCCAAACAAACCAATTTGACATATTTGTCTTCTAAGCTGAAATTGTAAATTTTTGTTAATCAAAGATATAAAAAAATTAATTGCATCCAGTTTCTCAAATGTGAATTTAAAAAAATAAAAACATTTGCAGTCTTCTATGATAAACTTAATATCTTTGGGTTTGGGGCTGTTGGTCAGACACAACAAGACATTTGGAAGCATCACTGGGCATTTGATGGGCATTTTTACTAATAATCATCATAATAATAATTAGTAGTTGAACTTAAACCTGTGATAATTGTATAGTATTCCACTGAGAGTTATTATATACATATATGGGTGCTGTTGTTGTTGTTTTATATCTGGACTGAGTAACAACCAAAAACTGACATGACAATGACATGGTATTGTTTTGTACTATGCACGGCACTGTTGTCATTTAGAATGATAGATATTAATAAAATAATTTGTATACCACTTTTCTAAAGAGACAAAGACAGTAACAAAATTCAGTGGAAACTAAAAACGGATAGAATATTAAATAATATTAGTAATATAGTCCAGAAGATATTGAATCATACAAGTCAGTTAAAAGCAAGGTGTCGTCGATTTTCAAAGAAAAGACCGAAGTATTTGCTTCCCAGGTAAAAAAAAGAAAAAACAACACTTTTTTGAAACTGGCTTTTAAATGACTTTTATGATTTTTGTGAAACTTGGTGAATAGAGGTTAATAATAAATAATTGTGATTGCAGGGAGTCCAAAGCCAGTTTCTCCAGAGAAGCACCCCGTCAGTGTGACCTCCCCAACCCAGGAGGGAAGTGCGGACTTCCAGGTCGGAGAGAGGGTCTGGGTCAATGGCAACAAGCCTGGCTACGTGCAGTTTGTCGGCGGCACACAGTTTGCTCCCGGGCAGTGGGCGGGGATTGTGCTGGATGAGCCCATCGGGAAGAACGACGGGTCTGTGGCGGGGGTCCGGTACTTCCAGTGTGAGGATGGGAGGGGGATATTCACGCGGCCTTCTAAGCTAACAAAGACTGCACTGCCAGAGAAGGAGGCAAACGGGGGGCAGGCCAGTCCAGCAGCAGCAGCAGCACCACCAGCACCAGCAGCCTCTGCAGCAAGCGAGCCCGCGTCTGCCGGCACCAACTCAGCTGGTAACGAAAAACATGGATCCTTTTTTTTTTTCAGTGCTCTCTGCTTGATCTCTGCCTGTTTTTGTTATGTCAAAAACGTTTCTCTGTGTTCAGCTCAGGGCACCGGCATAAAGACGTGCGCCGCACTCAACCGAATGCTCACATCCAGCGAGTCGGTGTCTAACCTCTCGGACACAGAATCCATGAAGAAGAACAAGAGGGAGCTGAGGCTGGGAGACCGTGTGCTGGTAAGAAGCAGTCGTGCGTTTCTCAGCAATGGGCCTCATGCACGAACCTTTTCTGTTTTCTGATCCTAAACCTCCTTTTACGTTTTTCCAGTGAGGTTTACTTCTGTGTCTGTTCGTGACTTTGCACAGGTTCTTGAGATTTGATCATGAGCATAATCAACTCCCCCAATTTCATGTTTAAGGTCACCTGTTCGGCTCCATTTGTGGACACGTTTCAGTTTCAAAAAACGATCACCCAAGACAAAAAATGAAAAATCTGACGCTACATTCTTATGTTTATTCTTGTGTTTTCCCCCAGTGGAGAGTATCTGCAGTACATGGCTCGTATGATGGGTCTCCACCTCCTTGTAAATTTTGTTTGTACCAAAGAGAAACACATATGATAAAATTTGTGAATTGAATCATTCTTACATGGCACTTAAGAAGGAATTTGTTGATATGAAAGATTCTTAAATAAATCAGTTAACAGACAACACCAGACGTCAACAAACAAGACAAAATCTCTAAAATAATTTACATTGTGGAGATGCCAATAATTTAATTTGGTATAAATTCTGAGGAATAGAATCTGCTCTGCTAACATATTTGTAATTCACCAACTGATGGTCGGTATTTCTTGAGGAAATGTTTTTCCAAACTCTAGTCCAGTTAGTTGAAGCATGAATAGGTAGTGTATGTTTACTCCAACGTGTTACCATTTTGAAACTGGTAACATAGTTGATGTATTGGAAGTGTGTGTAATTCAATCTGAGACGAGACACCCGATATGCACCGAGCGAAGACTTTAATTCTAACTAGAGGAAAAGCGAAGAACCCGGTAAATCAAAGCTATTAATTTCTTCTCTTCCTGTTTGTAGGTTGGTGGTACCAAGGCAGGAGTGGTGCGGTTTCTGGGAGAGACAGACTTTGCCAAAGGAGACTGGTGTGGGGTTGAGTTAGATGAACCACTTGGCAAGAATGATGGGGCTGTAGCAGGGACCAGGTAAAGTTTGTTTTAACACAATCGTACAGTAACCTATAAAGGAAATGCTCCTAAACCGCCCGTCAGTGGCTCTGCTGAGGCTTCAGTCGGTGCCTGACTGTCCGCCGCACCCTGTTTTCCCCTCAGGTACTTCCAGTGCTTGCCCAGGTACGGCCTGTTTGCTCCGGTCCACAAGGTGACACGCATCGGCTTCCCCTGCACCACGCCTACCAAGGCGAAGAGCTCACAGAGGAGGTCCATGCTCAAGAGGAGCCCGAGTGCTTCCTCTATCAGCTCGCTCAGCTCCGCCACCTCCTCCATCAGCGGGAAACCCAGCCGAGCAGGACTGGTAAGGCTGGCACTCTGCTGTTATCCAACTCTGCGTTTACTGGTCATGCAACCCATCCGCATAGCTGCAGTGGTGTGTATAGGTTGAAAACCCATCAACTGTTGGATGGATTGCTGTGACATTTAGTGCACACATTCATGTTCCCCTGAGGATGAATTGTAACAACTTTGGTGATCCAAAGTCAAAACTATAAGTTGTCCATTATCTGCTAAACTAATCTCATTCCCCTCAGTCAGCTGAATCCACCATCTTTCTCTGACCATACGGAAGACTCGGGCTGTGAACACCAGTCTGTGTCGTCAAAACCCTTCTGCCACATTCCACCCGTCCTCCTGCCTACGACTTGTGTGCGATACAAAAACATAATAAATGATTCCACTGAACTGAATACAGGTGGCATTTCCCTCGAAATTAACTTGATAGAAACAAATAATTAGTATATAAATGTAACTCCTAGGAGACAGGGTTGCACACTGGGCCTCATTGTGTTTGTGGTAGTGCATCAGTGTACTGTATCTAAGCAAATGTACTTGTTTTGAATGAAATTATTCTATCTTGTAAATTCTCTGTAGTGTGACTGTATGTGGAGAGTAACTTGTGTTAAATTTAGATTTTGTTTTCATTGTGTTATTTTACATTTTGCCTCCCCCAGACCTCAGGGACCTCTGACACAATGTAAACACTGGCTCTAATTTGATCTGCAAAACTGCATCAGATAACGTACAACATGTGAACGTATGTTTGCAGCTGACCGAGACATCTGCTCGCTACGCCCGTAAGATTTCTGGCACCACAGCGCTGCAGGAGGCCCTGAAGGAGAAGCAGCAGCACATCGAACAGCTTCTCGCAGAGAGAGACCTGGAGAGATGTGAGGTGGCGAAGGCGACCAGCCACGCAGGAGAGGTGCAGCATGAGCTGACTCTGATGAGGAAAGGGCGGGATCAGGTCAGACACAGAGGTCCTCTTCCAGTCAAACAAGAACACGGGCAACAGCTGTTTCATCCATGTCTTTTTATGTTTGAGCAACACAACTCAGTCAGGAGATTTACATTTTTAAAGTTGGCTTTGAAACACGACTCCTATGGGCCGGCCGTGTTGCCGTGTGTCTGCGGGATTTGTAATGATTCAGCTGTTTGCTAAAATGTTACCCAGGACAACCTTTTAAGACCATAATATGTCAGGGCTTGTGTTTCTGTGAGTTTGTTTTTGAGTTCTTCTCATAAATGACTTAATGCACCTTTTTAAATAATTACTTTTTTTTTTCTTCAAAGGCTTTATCTGGTTTCTGCACAAGCATATCTATAACTAGTAATCCGATTTTAGGCTTAAATTTTGTAACTGAGACAATGATAGCTACTAAAACCACTACTGATATTACTACTAATACTGTTAATGCTGCTAATATCTTAATCTAATCTTATATTGTTTGATTAATTACATTTTGAGTGAGAAGTCTGCACACCTCATGCAGAAAATATTATTTAAATAGACATTTCAGGCCATGCTAATTGTTAAGCCACAATCTAACAATTAGCGTTTTTTAAATATTTTTTTGGGGCCTTATCACCTTTATTAGACAGCAGACAGGAAACAGGAGCGAGAAAGAGAGAGAGGATCGAAATGCAACAAAGGTCGCCGGCTGGAATCGAACCGGCGACATTGCGGTGGCCATGCAGCATGGCACCGTAGCCCTTCAGCTGGTCCAATTCCAACAGCGTTTTAATCGTGTAATCGCTGATGATAGGAGCTTCGTGTGATTGTCGTTCACCAAGTCAACTCGTGCTGAGTGTCGCTCCTTCTGTGTGTTGCAGTACGCGGTGGAGATGGAGGCAAAGTTGGATCAGCTGCGCTCGCTGGTGGAGGCGGCAGACCGAGACAAAGTGGAGCTGCTCAACCAGCTGGAGGAGGAGAAGAGGTGGGTGGCGCGACTTCACCTGTGGCCTGCACATATGACGCTGTTCCTCATGGAAGCTAGTAAAGTCGTGCATGTTTTTATGTGTCACTTGTCTATACTCTGAGAGGAAATGTAATGATTGTCCCCGTGTGACAGAAAAGTGGAGGATCTGCAGTTTAGTGTGGAAGAAGCGTGCATCACCAAAGGAGACCTGGAGGTAACGTGTGCTTAAATAATCTGGTTCTCAATTAAACGTATTCTCTCACTCACTCGAGCTGTACGTCTCCCACTTATCAGGCTGATGCTTTCTTTATGAAATTCATGTGTGATTTGTTGACAAACTCGGGGGACAGTCGATTAACTTGTTTTACATGACCGCACCCACTCCGTTCTTATTCAAACCGGTCAGAATAATGTCGACGTGGAGCCCTCCTGTGTACGAGCCGCCGGAGTTTGATCTTTTGTTTTTAACTTCCTCTGTTCAGACTTGGTTAATTACCACATTGGTTGACTTTAAAATGCAAAGATTGGCCACTAACTTGATGATTAAATCAATCATTCTGTCTGAGGTTGTTCCTTTTCCTGCAGTCTTTGAATCATTCATTTGCGTTCCCATTCAGACACGTCTTTCTTCCTGCTCCTTTTTATTTATTCATTCATGCTTAATTCACGTACCCTTCCCCTCAGAATTTTTCCACCCATCTGCAGCACTTACATTACCATCATCTCGTCATCTTTTCATCCAAAGCTGTTTTTGTCCTGCCTCGCCTTCAGTCTCCTTACACGCTTTCACCTTCCTCTCTTGTCTGCATCTTCTTCACTCTTTGGAGGAATTAGTGTCTTCTTCAAGTGCTGGAATACATGCAAATAAAAGAAAGTATCCGAGAGTCAGAATGGGATGATTGATATAATTAACTCCTGATATTCCTCAGAGCAGAAAGAGGGAATAACAATCTTTTCCTTTGTTCACGACCAACTGATGTAATTGAAATGCTGGAACCCATCAGAGCTTTCTTACTTACTGGCCTTCTCTTCAAAGTCTTGTCTTCTTTCTGTTTGTGGCACAAAGCTGGCATGTCAGTGTTGCATTGGTGTTTGTTTCTCCTTCTCTTCCTGCTCTCTCTTACTAACAGACGCAGACCAGACTGGAGCATGCCCACATAAAGGAGCTTGAGCAGAGCCTGCTCTTTGAAAAGACCAAAGCTGAAAAACTCCAGAGGGATTTAGAGGACACTAGGGTAATGCTGGCAGTCCCAGTCCCACAGCGGGACTGAGTGCTGTGCTTTTCCCCACTAGGTTTAATAATGATACACAGAACATATCGAAGGAGCCACAGCGTGCAAACTGTCAGATTTATCACAAGTTGCTTCCCTCGTGGTCTAGTCCACATCTAGTCCACGATCAGCCCTGGCGTAACATCAACATCGCTTCTCTAATAACAAGGTCGATCATACTGAAAGTTCTGCATGTGTGCATGAAAGCTTTTTTTTTTTAAAGATAAGAGTTTGGACATGCCTGAACCTTTTAAGATGTCGGCCTTCATTTTTCTTCTTCAGCAAATCCCATGAAAAGACCAAAACCAACAACGTGTTAGTCAAACAGGAGGAAATAGTGCATTTGTTGGGGAATATTTTCCCCATAATCCACATTTGGTGCTCTGATGAGTTTTTGCCATGGATTTATAGAGAGAACTGTATTCAGCACCAATTCAGTAATTTTAAAAGTTTTTGGAGCAACAGTGGAGCTCTATCTCACACACACACACAATAATGTAATTGTTAGTAGATATATTCAGTGTTGGTTCTTGTCTTTTCATGGGATTTATTGACAATAAGAAAAATGTAAAACGCTGCTACCCTTTATTCTTTAACCAGAAGGTCAAAGCTTTGACTTGAGTCACAGTGTCCTGCAGTAAGACAGTTAGTCCGTAATTACACCAGATTCTCTGTTGATGGTTGAAATGGTGTTCTGGTCCTCCTGTGGATCCATTCTATCCAATCAAAATAACTAAGTGTGGTTAGTTTTAGCCTGTTTAGATATTAGATGGATGTCATGAGGTGTTAGGGTAAAAATCTTTCTTGTGGGTGTTTAGAAAGAACCTTTTTTTTATGTCTTTAGGTTTTGGAAACTCTACCTTCAGAGATTTGGGTCCCGCCCAATGTGTCAATGAAATAATAATAGAAGTGTTTGTTCTCGTCAGTTTGACAGGTTGAGTTTCTGTCTGGATACAGTGGTGTCTCTTAGTTTACTGTATTATACTGATATGTTAAGGAGTGATAAATGGATAAATTGCTTTATTCTAATATAGAAAGTAGGAAACTCTATGCTTTTATTACACTTACTTAAACATCCAAACTTACCAGTGACTTCCAGTTGTTTGCCAAGTGGAAACTTAAAGTCTTTGTTGTTTTTAAAGGTAACAGGCACTTCTTTTTAGGAATATGTCTATTAAATGTTAACTGAATGACTTCTCCAGCATAGCAGGGAATAAAAGTAAATATCTAAGTAATTGTATAATTACGATAATATAATTAAGGTATTAATATGAAAGAGATATATGAGGCTAGAAATTCTGTAAATCTTTAGAGCTGAAAAGTTGAGTGGATTGTTGCCTGGGTAATTTAACAGGCATATTTCACTATTTTCTGAATGTGTTATAGACAAAAACATTAACTTTAAAAATAATCTATCATTAGTTGAAGCCCTAAAATATTCACATACAGCATCCTCTACAGTAAATCAAAATACATCACTGTGGCTGAAAACGTTACTAATTCTAAGTTCTCAGATATAACCAGGTTAAATATTTGGCTCAGTGTATACGACCCAGGTCCACTGTTTCCACCGCTACTCTCCCCTGTCGGTGCTCTCCTGTCTCCTCTTGTCCTTCACGCCTCCTTCCTACATCTTCTGCTTCAGGTGGCCACGGTGTCTGAGCGCTCCAGGATCATGGAGCTGGAGAGGGAGGTTGCAGACCTCCAGCTCAGGCTCCGGGCATCCCAGCAGAAGGAGGATGCCGTGTCTCTGTCCCAGCAGCAGATCAGCAGCCTCAAGGCCCAGGCCCAGTCTCAGGAGAAAAAGGTTTGTGGAAAGAGTCAGAGAATTCCCAGCGCTGGTGTTTGTGTTCAGCTAACATGATACCCTCCACCTGCAAAATGAATTAATTGTTATTATCATATAATTTATAACATTACATGGAACTGGAAGAGTTGCCGTCATTTTTATTCCCAACCATCTTTTCAGCCCCTAATGTAAACAGATGTGTGGTTTTATGTGTCAACGCTACTGTGAAGACGCATCATTTATGGCTCTACTCGGATGTACATGTGTATATATATACTGTGTGTTCTATACTGTGTGTCCCCAACAGATGAGTGAGCTGAGCGTCGACGTGGAGAGCAAACAGAAAGAGCTTCAGTCTGTGCAGCAGGATAAGAGCTCTCTGGAACAGCAGCTCACCAGCCTGGTAAGAAAGGAAGTTAATATTAATCACAAATAAACAGAGAAAAGAGGGATACAGTTGTGTGACATTCAAAAAGACGAAGATGTAGCCCCTTTCAGACATGGAATCTCTAACATCACTTCCTTCAACTATCTGTTGAAGTCATGAATCTTGAGCTTTTGACATAAACTTGATGGCAGTTTTTGCACGCGAGTCTCATGTGTGAATAACCGCCCGAGTCACTTTTATGTAAAAGGCAGGACACCTGTAACACGGCCAACATGGCAACAAGTCTCAGTACTTACCCTTAGCTACGGTTGCTGTGCCTGTCATGTGTTTTCTCCCCACTCAGATCTTTATTGACAAAAGATTTGCAGCATTAAACAATGACACTAACAAAACAAAACATGATGGATGTATTTGCAGCTCTGTTCTGAGGCCGCGTGTAACGTCAAGCTTTCCAATTTTCATCCAGTTGTGTGTCTTGTAGTCTCAAGATACTGTATGTGTCAGCTTTTACATTAAGAAGATTTCTTCAATGATTATTAGCTGTTGATCCCTTGTCGGTGGAGCTGCCTTTCCCTAATTCCTTGTAATAGCTTTTTTAGTTGCTACTAACAGTGTTTAAACCAAATATCTGTCGCTTCCTATCACGCTTTCTTCAGATACATTGCAGAGATAAAGTACCAAACAACTCTTAGGGACCTTATATCCTAGGATTTGTTGTAGCACCTTACATACCATTTCCTAAAACACAGTTATTATAAAAATAAATTAATGATCTACATAATAATAATAATAATGGAAGATTTATCATCAAAATTCTTTATAATTTTTTTGTTAATGGGTCTCGTTTCAAGCTGCGACCATTGACAGTTGTTGCTAGCATGTTTAGTCAGAGCCGTAGCTAGCTAGGTTGAAAACATTACAGCTCAACGGGTGACGTTTTGAAGTTTGCAGCTGACTTGTTTTAAAAGGAGAAATCTTGTAAAAGGGGTCTTTAAATATGCACGTGAATTCATGTCGTCGTGCTAAAAGACTGCGGCTAAAGCTGCATGTGAAAAGCTGTTCTGTCTTCATCTTCCAGCAGTGTGCAGCTGAGCCAGGTGCGTCTCAGAACAAGGAGCATGCCGGTCGATTTGCAGCATTTAATAGTGCAGACGGACTCTACTGTGTCTTCACTGGGACGAGAGAAAGGCCGAATGTCTCAGGCAAACGTCATCATCCTCACCAGTTGATGATTGATTTAGAAGGCTTGGATCCAAGTAGGAAGATATGGACATAAACGTACAATGATTGAACAGAATAAATGTTCTTGTATTGATGTGTAATATTCACATTTGAGAAGTGAGAGAGTGGATTTCTTTGGCATTTTTTGCTTAAAATCCACGATCAAAAACTCTTACTGTCCTTTTGATCAACAAATCACTGAATCCACTAATTGTTTCAGCTCGAGAAGTGTGACAGACATGTCATTAGGTCTGACTCAGTAATAATGCCATCGTGACCTTTACAGAAAAGTGACTCTGGGGACTTTTCCAAACACGTAGAATTGCCGTAACAAGGTGTCATGACTGAGTGGGGCTTTGCATACCAGAGACGTATGTTTAAAGGCCCAAAATTCACTACTTGTAGATGAATGATGCATGTCTGCGAGGGTCCAGTCTTTGTTTTCTCACCGTGATGCGTTTTGCTCGTGGGCATCGTGAAAGTGGCCTCATTAAGAGAGGCATTTAATCCACAAACCCTCGCATGTTTTCGGGGCCCAGTCATTATTCTCCGGTTAGCTCAAGGTACAAGAATGTTGCTATGTAAGCGATTAGCTCGTAGTCAAACCGATGTTCCTCCTTTTCAGAGAGAAAAGCTTGAGATAGCTGTGGAAGAGAACAGGAGGACAGCAAAAACCATGCAAGGTAAGCATATCCGACGTGTCTCAACCACCTTGATCCTCATCAGAAAGTGTGTTTAATCACACTTTCTAATTTTTGTAAATTAAGTTATAGCTGATAGTAGATGTTCTGCTTTCTGTCAGAATTGGAGCAGAGTGTGGAGCAGTCACAGAAAGACTACCAAACCCTGAAAGAGGATAGCCAGTGCAGAGAGAAAGAGCTGACACAGGTAGGTTTGCACATGTAGTCAGTGGCTGTAAATAACTTTTACTCAGTTTTTTTTTTTTTTTTTCGTGCGTGACGTTGCTGTGTGGTGATAAATGTTTTAGTGCCGCTCCCGGGATGGGGAGGTGTAAGGGTGTTGTTGCTTATAATAAAAGATTTAACATAAAGAAACATGAAAAGCTTATGAAATCCTACACATTGTTAAAGATTATTAAACCAGTGGATCCTACCCTTTTTGGCTTGTGACCTCTTACAAAACAGCAATTTCTAGTCGGTTTTCCAATATTTAACAGCAAGAATGACAGAAAAGTTTAAAGAATGAATGCAAATTTGTTTATGAGAACTTTAGTTTCTTTTTTTCTTTTCTTTCCCACTAATCATATCGTGACCCGTCAGATATATCTGGTGACCCTTTGGAGAGGCCCGACCCATAGGTTGGGAACCACTAGACTCAACTTAGGTACCTGTATGTAAAATAGGTTCTACCACTACACATTGTGCCAGTGTTTACACATTGTTTTTCTGATTATATAATATTGATTATAGCTAATCTAAGTAAGATTTTGAGGAGTATTTTTCCATTCTTGTATCAGTACTTTGACTTGAACAAAGCATCTGTGTAGCAGTGTTCAGTAAAGTAATACGCTTGTATAACAACACAATAGAAGATGTTGGTAGAAAACACTGGTGTTGCTCTACATCCCCTTGTTGTTGTGTTTACGCTGCACACAGGAGGGCCAATGTTCCTGCGGCCCCTGAACAGAGCTCGAGTCACGGCTCTGGCTGCAGCTAACGGGCAGATAATGCCGCATATAGATGATGAATCAGCATGTTGGCATTTTCTGATTCTCAGCGAGATAGCGCAGTCTGCTTCTGGCTGGCGACGTATTTCACCTAATTACTTGTGGCGCTCATGCAGGGAAAAGTTTCGGGACTTTCAAGCAGCATTTCCTAAAATAAATCCTCCCTCTCCCGTGTGCTTTCATTCAGACTTAGTGAAGCGGACCGTGGCATCAGGCTCTAACACACACATGCACACGTTACTCTCGCTCTTATTTGGGTTTGCTATGTCTGCGTATGCACCAGTCTTCTTTTTTTAGTCTGCCAGCTGTGGCTGTTTGTCGTCGGGATTTCTTCAAGTTTGCAGAATCGTCCATTAATCCGAGTGTTGGAAAGATCTGTGTGTGATTTAGAGTTTTAAAGTAACATTATAGACCATTCTTAACAATTATTATTTATGTTAATAATGAAACACTGAAGTAGTCACTTATAATAAAATGAACTCTGCCGACGATCAAGCCAATGCAAACAATGCAGCTTTCAGAGCGTTTTAATAAAATGTATTTGCAAATGTTTGATGCCGTCGGAAATGCTTTCACTTCATTTGTTAGACCATAAAAATACACACAATGTGTTTTTGTCCACAGGGAATATTCTGTAGAGTACATCTTTAAATACTGTTGCCAAATATTCCCTAAAATTCTAAATCGGCGGCCTGTTTCAAGCTACTGGAACTCTCTGCTCATTTAGTATTTGTGCTCTTTTATTTCCAGTAGTCAGCCATCTTAGCAGCAGGTGCATAAATGGAGGGATAAACGGCAGAGAGGCAGGATCGAGGTTGAAAGCTCGGCTATTGAGGAAAAAGACCTCAGTTGAAATTACAGTTTGCAGTTATAAGAGAGCGTTTTGTTCTCTTTCCCTAAAGTCGGAGCTTTCATACTTCTGCTCTCGCTTCACAGAGCTCGTTACAAATGGATGGAAAAGTGAAGCAGCTGAACAAGCTTGAGGCTGACTCAGTACACAGCTGTCTTTCCTGTTTTAGCCAAGATTTCTAATGACCTCTGATCTCTCTGGCCTTTAAATGGAATGCTGTTATTTTAAGTGCTAATGTCTGTTTTGTTTGGAGCTTTAAGTTGAGAGCGATTTTGATCTTTGGTGCTTTTGTACGTTGTTGTGCAACATAGATTCTCAGTTGGATTATCTGATTTAATCGGTTCTAATTGATATTTTTATATTAACAAGGACTGCGTAAGAGAATTATCACCCGTCTCTGCAGCTCCCCTCAGCGCTATGGAGCGTTTTAGCATCTTTTAGCTCATTGTTTTGGTTTACCAAAATAATCCCCAAAACAGATTATAATATAGAATATAAAAAGCCAAATAAGTAGAGGATACAGGAATAATTTCTCATGCTTTGTTTCTGTGATCTCAGCATAACATGTTTGGGTTTCCTATGATCCTAAAATAATGATTTCATGTTCTGAGCGCTGAAAGAAGAAACCGTATGTTATGTCGAGATCAGGCAATAATAAAGCTAAAATAAATTACGTTGTCTCCTCATTGGCGGCTGTGGCTGAGGGGGTAGTGCGGTCGTCCATTAACCCCAGGGTTGGTGGTTCGATCCCAGCTCCCGCGGTTTGCATGTCGAAGTGTCCCTGGGCAAGACACTGAACCCCGAGTTGCCCCCGGTGGAGGCCAGCATGGCAACTGTGTCCCCTAATGAGTGTGTGTGTGTGTGTGTGTGTGTGTGTGTCCCCTAAATGTCTGTTTGTCTGCCCTGCGATCGACTGGCGACCAGTCCAGGGTGTTTCCCTGCCTCTCGCCCAAATGTTAGCTGGGATTGGCTCCAGCCCCCCCCTGCGACCCTTTGGGATAAGCAGTATGGTTAATGAATGAATGAATGAATGTACTTATATCTTTATTCCATGGCTACAATTAATTGGTTGACTCAATATCAAAGTTGTAGTAAATAGTCAACGACTCCACAATGTCTAGTTTGTTAATTGAATGCATGCAGTGTGTGTGTGTGTGTGTGTGGTGGGTAGTGTGAATTACTTGATTTCCTCAGTACATCACAGCCTGGGCTTCTATTTAAAATAGCCTTGCTTGTGTTTCCGTCAGGTCCCTGCTATTCAACAGAGAAGAGTTGTCGCCTATCTCAACCAGTTTGTTGTGCACACAGTCCGGTTTCTTAATCGTTTTTCCACAGTTTGTGAAGAGGTTTGTACATCTTCCTATGCTCGTTTACTTTTATCCTCTGCAACACTTTGATCATACCCTGAATTGCCCAACTTCTTTCCCACAGAAACTTGCAAACATATCTCTTCGCATACAGCAGATTGAAACAACCTTGTGCATTTTGGAAGCCAAGGTGAGTTCTTGAGCCTGTCCAATCATTCTGTGTGCACTTTACGGCACTCTGTTTACATGTCACGCCCAGGCACTGATTGTATATGAAATATTATAATACTCTGAGCAGCTGTCCTCCATTCCTGGACTGGAGGACGTCACAATAGATGGACTCAGTCAGCGGCAACCTGCTCAGGCCAATGGACCCACTACGGCCAGTCAGAGCAAAACGGGTGCTCCACGAGCAGAGATCCTGCCTCCCCAAGAGGTAAATACACTGACATTCACACAAACGAGCATATAGTATTTTTTTAGCTAAATGTGTACGTTGCACTTTAAGCTTATTAGCTTTAGAGTTACATGAGAAGATTGATACAGCGCTTGTGTCCGTCGGTCCATAATAAAGCTAAAGCAGGAACCAAAAGGAAATGGTTGGTCTAGCTCTGTCCAAAGGTAACAAGGTAACAAGCACTGCTAAAGCTCTCATTAACATGTCATATCTGGTGTGATTAATTAGTATTGAACTTTGCAACCTCAAGTTGACAAGTCTCGAGGAAGTCGCTGTGCATAGAGAGAAGAATTTCTGCCCCATTACTCACTGTAAAACCACAACTTTACACTTCTGTTTATGTACAGTTAAAATAAATGAGATGCACTGTGCTAAGTAGTGAGCTTTAGAGGTGCTGGTAGGTGGATCTTTGAGCTTTGGACAGAGCCAGGCTAGCCCCCCTCCCTCCCATTTCCATTATTTATGATTAGATAAGCTAACCGGCTTCTAGCTGTAGCTTCATATTTAGCATACAGACAGTTTGTATTGATCTTCTCATTGAACTCTCTGTAAGGATACGAATAAGCAACTATTCCTTTAATGCAATATACAGTGACGCAGAGACAAACATAAGCATTATAAAACATTTTAAAATCATGACATTCTCACACACTGCAAAATCTGAAACCTACAAAAGTGTTTCACCCACCAGATATGCAAAATACAGTACCACATCTGATATCCTGATGGTCTTATTCATTTGTATATTTCATTTTGCAGCCCACTGAGGCAGCACCAGAGCCTGCAGCGACACAAAAAGCAGAAGTAGCTGCAGAGAATGTGCTGACAGTGGCAAAGGACCCACGTTATGCCCGATACCTGAAAATGGTTCAAGTGGTAAGTCATGACGAACACCTGCTTATGGACTATAGGGATAAAACTAATCTGTGTTTTCTGCATCTCAGTACATGTCTTATCTGTCACAGGGGGTTCCAGTTATGGCTATAAGGAATAAAATGGTCTTGGAGGGTTTGGATCCCAACTTGCTTGAGTGAGTGTTTTTTTTACTGGTGGCGATCACGTATTAACCTCTCTGCATTCATGTGGATTCACGTGATCAATAACACTTCCTTCACTGCTCATGACAGCACACCGGATGCCCCCGTGCCCGACGGAGGAACGAGGAGCGCGGAGGATCAAGATGCCGCCGCCAGCAGCTCTGACAGCGAATCATCATTCAGTGACTGACATCTGTCCCCGCCGCTGCAGAGCTTCCTGTAAAAGGCCATCCATCGCTATTCTGAGCTTCTGTAAGCCTGCACTCAGAAAGAGAAGTAGGATGCGCTGTGCCTGTAAAGGGATACCAGCGAGAAGGTGCAAACATAAGTGCCTGAAACGGGAGAATCCAACCAGAGCGATTCGAATTTTAGTGTAAAAGAGCTGAAATAGCTTTGCTAATGGTCAGTCAGTGACTTCCTCAATTTTGACACATTTTAAGCATTTTTGAGAAATGGGGTTTCAAAAAGAGGGAATCACTTGTCCCGTTGATTATGTTAGCAGTAGTCAGAACATGGCAGTAGCATAAAATCATTATATACTGTAGAAGTCATTGGTCTTCTTTGGTTGTCACACTATCACAGTCTAATGCCCTTTTAAGAGAAATGCTCATCAGTTGGAAGTTATGCCTTTTTGTTACAGGGTCTAGATAAAATATATACATTAAAATAAATGTTGGATATTTTGAAGGTTGAACACATGCATTGTATTTGTGTGTGTTATGGTCAGGGAGAAAAATATTACATTAATCTTTCAGTGTCAATTTCCTGTATATCACAATACCAGTTTAATGGGAAGGAGACTCACATGTCGTTCAGCATGTGATTCTCCTTCCTTAAAAATCAGCTGTCACTCTGGAGTATTTCGGTGAAATAATTGCAGGAATATTTTTGATTTGTAGGCCTTTCACAGAATGCTTAATACCACCTGTTTTGTCTTTGTTTTATTTTCTCTATTATTTTTATGTGATTGATTTTAATGTTGACAAATGAATAATGTCAAAACAGAAGTTATAAATCGGTGTCCCATCACAGAATATTGTAAACAAGTTGCAGTTGAGAGGCATCGTGCTTTTCCATTGTTTTCATCCATGTCAACCGCTACACAGTGTGGGTATTAAACTTCTTTTCAAAGTGTTCATCAATACGTACAGGTGGCCATGTTGGAGGAACGAAAACCACAAGTCCATTCAGTGTGAGGCCTGTTTGTATTAATTTTAGACTAAATTTCAGTGACGGAAAGTGTTCAGACCCCCTTTCTGCACACTTTATTGTATTATAGATCTAAGATGGATCGCAATGATGTCAAAGCAAAATATAGATGTATTAAAAAATAAATTTAAATCTGAACACTTTCCGAAGCTTCTGTGTCTTGATTTAATCCATTAGGCTATATGTCACCAATGGAAGACTAAACAGCAAATAGTAATGCACTGCCTGGCTCTGCTTTGGGTACTAACGTAGCTAACATTTTCTTATTGACTTGCCTCTTAATCTTCAATTGGATTTGTAGAGTTTTAATGTTTCGCCTGGAATAACTAAACTGCTGGAGTAAGAGGTTGGCTACGTTCGTTGTAGTTATATTCTTATTACATTAATCAGGACTTGTGACTACATGCCTGAAAATGTAATACAGTGAAGTGTCAAGATGTATTCATGATATTTCTGTGAATGGACATCAAACTATAATGACTGAAATACTGAGTGTGGACAAGTCTACGTTGTTTACTAAAGAAAGACGTTTTGGATCTGTAATAAACACTCAAACACTTTGCATTGAAAAAAAGAAGTGTCTCTTTATTTTTCAGCTCAGCAGTGCATCATAATCTGTACATTACATCAGAAGCCAAACTACCAATACAAAGTGATTGATTTACAAAACGATAAGTGTAAATACAGTATTTGTAGTGAACAGGTTAATAGTCTGTGTTCGTGTGACGTCCACTTACATGTTACAGCACAGGATTTTCTCTTTGAAACACTGTTAGTCCCGTCTACTGATCACCAATTTTGGCAACTGAAATACAGCAGTGACAGTGACCGACTACACCAGACACCACTGCGACACAAACACCTGACCACTTTTCTCTGATGTCGCATGCCTTCCCTCTCGGAACGTGTGCAGAATATATCAAAGGTGATTAACACCATCTCAAGCAGCCTGACAGTATTTATTTACATTCTCACGTGTTAAGTCAATTTTATTCATCAATCCTAAATTCACACATTTGTCACCGAGGGCTTCACAGCCTCCACCCACATGCCCTTGGATTTCCTAGCGTCCCCAGTGATGGCACGTTTACCATTACACAAATAATAGCTACATTATTGGCAGCATGCTCTAAAGCAGTAGTTCCTAACCTGGGACTTGATCATCTATAAAAATCTAAGGGGTCAGACTTTAAAGAGGAAACAAAAAAAAAATTTGTTTCAATTTTCTCAAATTATTACATTTTAAGTGTGAAATGCTGGAAAGATTTGCATCTTAATGCCTTTTAAAACCCTACAAATTTTGCAAAAACATCTGGAATCACGGCTCTAACGCAGCGGAAAACTAGATTGATTTATCTGCCTGAAAGCACATTGAAAATTTGTTTTGAATTCTAATCAGCTTCAATTTGTTGTACTGAGCAAACTAATTAAATAATAGCCCAACTCCTTCAACTAAGTTGCCTAATTCCCATTGCATGACCTGTCTGCAGGCTGTGGATGCAAATTCGCAGCCTCAGCTGGAGACATGTAGCACATGAACAGTATACAGCAAGTACCAGAACCAAAACTCCACAGAAAGAGATTTTTTTTTCTACCGAATTGGTCGTCACATCAGTCTAGCAATCCAAAGAAAACATGATTGGAAAAATGCTAAAAGATTAAAAAACAACGTTGGTAAAAGAGCTGGCAACATTTTAATAATAACCCCCGTTCAAATATTAAAATGAGCACCCTACATTCAGTATCAGTGTGAGCCATTTTCTTACAAAACATCAGTACTGACTAAAACTGCCACGTACCCACAGAAAATCTTGCTATTTGAGCAGTATTCTCATTTAACCACCTGTGTGTGTAGCGATCATGTGTTCACTGTGTGATGAACTTCTCTTATTGGTCACAGGTCTGACAGGATGTGTCGCGCAGCAACCAAGAGCAAAGTGTAAAGTGACATTTGGCTGAACACAGTGAGCAACAAGTACACTATAAAATGTCATATCAGGTTGTATAAAAACTATAAAGATACAGACTGTGGTCAGTTGTTTCCTCTGTAACCTCCCACCTGACAGCAAGTTATTCAAAATGTATAAATAACGTTTAAAAAAAAAAAAAAAAAAAAGCACCTGCTGTATTCTACAAACAAATCCAGGCAGGTACCAGTGACAAAATACAGAATTGTATGAAAGCTTTGCAGTGTAAAATATGTGTACAAAAAAATATATGAGCATAAAAGCTTTACAAATATAGATGCAGCACATTTTTAAACTTGAAAATACTGATGTTGATACAAAGTTTTGCTGGCAGCTGCGGACTACTCCTCGTACTCGGTTTCCACTCGTAAGGTAAACAGCTGCAGGAAATGAAAGGGGGAGAAAAATAAGAACCCCTTCCGGCAATGAATAGGAAATAAAAAAAAAAGGGGGGGGGGGAGCTTGTGTTCGATACTCACTTTGAAATCGTCGATGTATGTGAGGAAGAAGCAGATGAAGCTGAAGGCAACAATCCACTCGCATACAGCGCTCGCTAACTGGAAGGGATAGTCCTGAAAGAGGGACACATTCAGCATGTGAGGCATGAAGGGCTACGGTTCGTCGTCGATCAATCTGACAACCGCTGGATTCATCGATTAATAGGCTGGTCTGTAAATGTAGGAGCATTTTGGAAAATGCCCATCACAAATTCCCCAAACAAATCCAAGGTGGCGTCCAACTGGTCCAAAACCTACCTTGTCATGTGGGTCTCTGTGCAGCTCGGTTTGTTTCACGAAGCACGCACAGATGACAGCTGAATCAAACCATTAAGAAAAATGCCACGTCAGCAGGAATGTAGCCTTGTGTGCATTTACTGGGAATGACACAAATGAAACCATCATCAAGAGAACAGTGGAACAGCAGGAACCCAGAGCATATTGACTTTTTTTGGGGGGGGGGCGCATTTTAACAGATTTGATTTGAAAGGATACTGGGGAAAACTGCCAAAGTAGCAATGATGGCGATGCCCAGACGCGCGTGACACAAACCCATGGAGGACCCAAATGGATAGGCACGAAATGATATAGCGCACTGGAGGACGATGTACAAGACACCGGGGACAAAGAACAGCAGGGCGCCGACGTCATGAGCTATTGTCACTGTCGTTTCCTGCAACCAAGAAGTGCCATTAAAAAAAAAACAAACAAATAAACATTCCATCATTTCTCGTGCGATTCAAGACGTGCGAGGACATTACCTGGAAGGTTGCGACAACACACATGCCCAAGCAGGAGGTCATCCCAAACACCAGAGCAGATCGATTGAGGCAGGCGCTCACCGCCCTGGTCTCCCCGCTCAGCTTCTCCACAAACTTATACCTGGCATAGATGGTGGCTGTCCCTGTGCAAAGTTCGAATCGTCCATTTACCTCAAGGTTTTATGAGTCTTAAGAAAAACCCCCAATATAAATTCCTCTTGCATCCCAACAACTACATTCTGCTTTCATTTTCTTAAAAAAAAAAACACAAAAAAAGAGAAGTGAGACTGACATCTTTTGGAAAGCTTGGTTTCTCCCTTGGGAAAGCCCAAATAAGTTTCCCAAAAGAGGCCGCTTACAGAAGTGACACTGCAGATGTTCGTAGGGGTAAAAATACCTGCGCATGCAGAAATGAATGTCATAAGGCCAAAAATGCAGCTCTCTGGGGGGTTTGCGCCCGTGTCACTGAAAAGGGAGAAGAGAGACCTGCAGTTTAGCCCCGTCGCATCACATCACACGTGCTGACAGTAAAGCAGAGCTCCGGGTCGTCTGAGACTCGGTGTGTCGGTTTGGGTTTTGCTTTAACTCCAAAGTTGAGCCGTCCCCGTCCTAAAAACACACGTCGAACTGCGAGGGGGAGAAGTGAAAGGACGCTGCGCGAGTCTCCCAGTCAACAGATGTGCGGCTGCAGTTTGGACAGCAGCCGCGGTGTCAGCGGGGGGGGAAACGAAACCGAAGTTCGGCGCAGCTGAACGTCTGATTTTCACTGGAAGTCACTCATCACACAATATGAACATGCATTTTTTTTCTTCTTCTCTCT
Organism: Gadopsis marmoratus; assembly: GCA_036023855.1. Taxonomy (NCBI): domain Eukaryota; kingdom Metazoa; phylum Chordata; class Actinopteri; order Centrarchiformes; family Percichthyidae; genus Gadopsis; species Gadopsis marmoratus. The sequence continues at coordinate 91,780 of JAVQJF010025533.1, read as the reverse complement.
CTCTCTACACCTCAGATATGACTTGTTAAAAAGCTCAAAGAATAACTCTGCCCTCCCCCCTCCTCCCTCCTTTCATGCAACGTGTATATGAATAACACGCACCTTATGTACGGGAAGATGACGTCGACATCTTGCCTGAAAAGCGCAATAATGTAGGTTACGATGAAGGTGCTGGACGACCAGACGACCAGGAACGCGGGCAGCAGGCAGAGTCCTCGCGTGAACCACAACATCTTCGGGGAGATTCCACGCGCAGCTGCCGGGAGACGCTGTCGCGGCGACGCGCTGCCATTCAGTCCAGGACGGACCAGGAACAGGGGCCGGGTCCGGCCGCGCTGAAGTCTGTTACCGACGGTCACGTGGTGGGCTGTGTGAAAACAATGACCTTGGCGTTTGACAATAAGATACAGCCTCTTCCCCAAAAAGGACTCCCCACCTCCCCCCCCCCCCCCCACAGTGGGCAGGGCCTATGCAAATAAAACCACCCGTTGTGATCATGCAGCGCTTCCTCCTTCCTTTCATCTGACTGACACTCTTTGTGTCTTTCTTTCGCATCAAACACCGTGTGTGCGTGCGTGCGTGCGCGCGTCGTGGGACACAAGTAGTTGCCGTTTCCTGCCTTCGAAACTAAACGTGTAGCTGCTATTTACTGGCGGAGGTTGTGCAGAAAGGCCGCGTTCAGTGTCACGTTATTATTTGGATATTTTTAGATGCGTTTTCTTGTAGTTTATACACGGGCTGATTTTAGCTACTTTATATAATGTTGGGCAGTTTATCTGCAACAATAATGCATTATGTGGAAAATCATAAATGTTGTTTTTTTTTGCTAAAACCCCAACGTGTGAAGTAGCTACTAAAAACATAAGGTTTTTACATCTGAAAGGAAGTGGATTAGATGTTTAAAGTGGCTTAAAATGGCGATACGTAAAATTAATTAAATGCAGCTTTAGAGTAATGGTACTTATTTATTTTCCATAGGCTACTTTATTGGGGTTTGATTTTAATGTAGGCCTACCGACACCTTTTGACCTCTTCAAACTACAGCTGTCAGCACTACAGTGTTGTTGCTAGGCCCATTTCTCTGGCACGTCCTGGTAAATTAACTAGACTAGTAGGCTAACTAACAGCTATTTCTCTCCGGAGTTGGTAGAGAGAGCCAAAGAGCTGAAAGGAGAGTGAACATTAGACTTACAGCCATCAGGAGGACAACGCGCACAACTTCAAACGAATGCGGATAATATGTGAACTCTGCGTTTGCGGCCCCGCCCAGCCGACCCTGAATGCATCGCGGGCCTTTGCTGCTCCCCGCCAGAAGGCGTCGCCAGCGTGTCGCCGACGCCACCAGCCGCCGCCGCCGAAGAAGAAAAGCGACGCTGTGTGGTTTGTCACGTGTCGCGCTCACGCTGTCTGTCCGGCGGTCAGCTGACAGATCCGGGTCGGTCGTGATGTTTACTTTCTTTCGCTCAGTGTGTTAACCTGTGTGTGTGTGTTTGTGCGCGTTTCTGAATGAATGCAGCGACATGCTTCGCCGAGGGGAACCATGGTAGTCGTCAACTCGGTGCTCAAGCTGCTACAGAGGCAGACGTACACATGTCTGTCCCACCGCTACGGGCTCTACCTCTGCTTCGGGGGGCTCGTCCTCATGATAGTTTCCGCCTTTCAGTTCGGGGAGGTGAGCGGCTCTTTCATTTTCGCAAAAGACGTCAATTAGCGGCTCGGTACAGATTCCTCCCTCCCTGTTTAACGTGATGCAGCACGTCACGTTAACCTCACGTGCATTTTATCTTCACCTGAGAGCGTTTTATGACTCGCTGCGGTGTCGACGCTGTTTCGGCGCGTCGCTCAATTCTGTCAATGTTGCAGCAAAAGTGTCGGAGTCCCTGTAGGAGGCTCGTGTCATCTCTCTCCGCCCTCCTCTCCGTACAGGTGGTGGTGGAGTGGAGTCGGGACCAGTATCATGTGCTGTTTGACTCCTACAGAGACAACGTGGGCGGGAAGTCGTTCCAAACCAGGTGAGCGGAAGACGACGTCCGTGGCTCCCAAATGACGGGCGCCTTGAACGCGTCACAGCAAAAGGGATGCAGCAATTTCACCATTGTGCCACTTCCTCATGCAGACAAGTGGGGCACTGTATGCAGCCGACTTCTTCTTGTCTCTGCACCTTGTGGGTGGGGTTCAGGAGGTAGGAATCTGGCCACGTTCACACATGTTGATGTGGAACGGCGTGGGGGCTGTTTGTGCCTCCTGAAAGGTGCAACCGTGCACGAATAACGACAAACTCATTCTCGCTGGGGGAAGGTGTGGAAGGGAGGGAAGTGGTCGCGGCGTTGCAGTTTGCAGGACATGTCTTGAGTGATGACGGGCGTGTCCTTTTGCAGGCTCTGTCTGCCCATGCCTATCGATGTGGTGTACACGTGGGTGAACGGCACAGACACGGCTCTGCTGAAGGAGCTGAAGGGGGTCAAAGAGCAGCTGGAGGAGGAACAACGAGCCCTGAGGTAGCCGCGCCCTCCACTGTGAAGGTTGATGATTAGGTAGAATGAATGTAGCCTAATGACTACAATGAAATTTAAACCGTTATTTTTCTGCGGAAAGTGTCGTCCTGCAGTATGTGGTCACAGAGTGCAAACACACACACACACGAGTATGTCACCTGAACACAGTCAGAATTAGCATACAAGCCGCAGCTGTAGCATTATCATTTTCACGCTGATTGGCTTGGTCAGACGTTGCCCCGGGGGAAGGGGGAATCTTAGCTCAAAGGTTAAAATGCCACTGAGGAGAACTGTTTCATTAGTCTCTGAGCTTTTCTTCTTCCCTCAACAACAAAAGAAAGTGGTGCATTTATTCTGTTTACCGGCTTCTGCTCACCTCTGCAAACAATTCACTGCTGCACGGTGGTGTTAACTCGAGGCAATATATGATGAAAGTAATACAAATTTTCACTGTTGTTGTTGAACACAGGGAACGCCTGGGGAAAAACGCGAGTGACACAACCGAAGTGCCGAAAGACAGGTGGGTCTGACGATATGCTGGGCGTGTGACGGTCCTCGTAGGTCACAGAGTTGGACCACGTACTCGAGAAGAGCTGGGGCCATGTGGATAAAGTCCTCTATTATGGGTTTAGTTCATTTGGTATCGCGGTTTATTTTGTTCACCACATTTGTATCAGAAACAGAAACACCACAACAAGCTACATCCTGTACAATGATCACATAGTGGAATCGACACCAATCGAAACTGCATACCATAACCGTCACGATTTATTGCAGGACTGTTGCATTAGACTGCATTAGTTTTAGCAACGTGTAACTAATAATTTGGCAACTTGAGGATATATGTAACTTTGTGATAGAGTTTACTATTAGAGGCCTTTCGAAACACTTTGTAATCGCAGTTACAGTCACAATGAAACAGCATTGTGAGAACAGTGAATTTGGCGGTGTACCATGAGGAGGTATAATTCAAGTGTTAAGTTAGGTAGAGAAAGGGAGATTTGTTAGATGGAGACAAAAGAGGGCCAGCATTGTTAATAACTGATTACTTGACTTTTGTTTTAAGTGCCTTCAAATGCAGCATGCTTTCTAGAAGCTAAAAGGCAGTGGGATATGAAGATAGAATCCACATGTGTGGTGTTCCTTATGTGAAAGAGGTAGCGCTCGTAGTGAGTGGATTGAAAGACGATACTAACATGGTAGAAAAAGTCGCTTTACGCTTTGCACTGGAGTGGCAATGTGCAAGTTCACACAGCATGCTGAACTACGAAGATTCATCTTCAGGGTCGCTATTTCCTGTGTTCGCCGTCAAAGTGTCACATTGATAAAGTGGTCGCCCCCTGTTGTCCTCTCCCAGTCAGGATTATAGACTCATATCTGAGTTTCAACCGCAAACACAGAGTCACTCGATGCAACGTTTTCACGAAGGAAGCTGTCTGCCGAACCTGTGAACCTGACTAATATCATGCGTTTGTTTGCGCATTTGTGAGTGCAAAACCACAAAGTTAGAGGACGTGGTCATCTGAGTAAGAATGCAATTTCGAGATGCATTGAGTAAGTATTATTTTTGTCTTGTTTTTAAGTGTTATGCCAGAATGCCTGCTGTCCCACTGCATCATAGCGCCCATGCTGGCCCTGGACCCGGCTCTGCCAGCCAACGTTACACTCAAAGAGCTGCCGACGCTCTCCCCCTCCTTCTCCACCGCCAAAGAGCTGCTGCCGATGAACAAACCCTTCCACCCGTCCACTGCCGCCTCTGTGGTTGTCTTCCACTCGCAGGCTGATGGTAAAAACACACAAAATAATTCAGAAAGGCAACAAACGAAAGAAAGGATGCAAATGATTCCAGGCAGCATGTGAGAGATTCTCCAGGGAGAGCAGCAAAAACCACAGAGGTGCCGATTATCGCTGAGATATGGCCAAATAATTTACAATGCAAAAGATGTTTTGTTGTCGGTCTGGTTTGTTAAACCTGCAAGTTATTGATTGAAAGCGTGTCTCCATTCTACTGCCACTTTATATGTGTGTGTCAAAGAGGAAACCATATCTTTATACCAGAAGATTTTGTTTTGCTCACTAGTTAATAATCTTTTTTTGTTTTGCAGCTGATAAAGCCTATACAGATGTCTCTAAGGAAGATCAGAAATTTTCGGTGTTCAGATGTTACCTGGTGAGTCTCTGTTATATTAACTGTTAAATGCATGTTGAAGTGTGTGTGGAACTATCCTCAACATGTCCTCGCTGTACCTGTGAGATGCACAGCCCTCAATCACGTTTGTAATGACAGACAAGAGGTATTTAAACACCAGAAGGCGTTTGCATGGAATGTTGAAATAGCCCTTTATGTTGTGTGTTTTGCAGACGACGGATAAAGAGGCTCCGGGTCTGATCCGCATGCAGTCCCTGGCCTATCTGAGCGGCTTCCCGGCATCCATCAAGGAAACGGAGCAGCTGAGAGTCAAACTTCCCTCTGTTATAACCAGTAAGATCAAACAGGTAAAACAGGCATCTTTTATTATTACTAACTAAATTATTACTTATTTGGGATGTCCAATCCAAAACTTATATCTACCTCTTAATGTTGATAACAGCTGTAGTCTTCTAAATCTTATTTATTTTTCACGAGCTATTTGAAATACTGGATGTCCTGGTTCAGCTTTATTTTGGCCGATATGATCCATTAAAATATGCCCGGATCGGCACCGATACCGATTGTTAGTTTGTCAGCAGCAAGAATTAATACTTGTTCCCTAGTTGAAATAGTTCCTGGTGGTGGTGTGATGCCTGTGATATTTGTTGATAATGAGAGGTGAATTAAAGAAAGGTGCAAAATAAGTTCTTGGAGGAAAGTGTGGCAACTAGCTGCTTCTTTTTTTATTCGGTGGTACTGTAATGTTGGGAAACATGGTACAGTTGACCTTCTTGCATAGATTTTTAGCATATGAATCTTTCTGTCTTTGAAACAGTTCATCCATTGTCTCTTTGGTCAAAAACCACAACAGATAAGATGTTGAAAATCCACCACATGCAGGTGTCTGATATTTCAGTTTCTAACCAGCAGGTGGCACAGTTGCACACTAGATAAATGTACAGTGGACAATCTGGACCTTTTGGCTTTCTTTTATTAACTGTATGACTTTCTTAATGCAGAGATTAATGCATTATTTTTTTTACGTTTGCTTTTGGAAGTATTATAAGTGACATGGTAATAAAAAAAATAAAAAAGCAGCTTTTCACACAATTGACTTTGCCAGCAGATGTCACTCTCACAGTGTCCTGTCACAGTGCTGAAGGATGTCGCTACATCATTATCAATACAGACGTGCACTGTGAAAAAAGGCTACACACAAATGTCAAATCCTCCTTGGAGAGCAGGTTGTGTTGCCCTGCTAAACACGGGCCTCTTCTATTTGGAACAGTTACGTTGCGATGTGGATAAAGGGCCTCTATTTAGCTCGGCAGCTTGTGTATCTAATCGTTTTCTCTAATCACAACTCTGCTCTATATTTTGAGAGGGAGGAATGCCACTAACGAGCGTGGATTACTCCGAAATAACCAAAGAAAACAAAACGGTGCAGCCTGGTGCTGAGTGACCCTGTCACGCCGGCGGACATGAGTCAACTGTTCGTCCCGTCTTCCGAATATACACTCACATGTCTGATTGGAATTAATGGATGACAGGTTAGATAACATCTTTTGCAGCTGACTTTCTAGATACTAAATACAAAGCAGAGGTGTAACAACTTTACAGCATCGGTGGACTCCACAGAATTCTTAAAAGACTTACAGACCTCCTATTACTGCATTTTAGAAGGGAAACGATCATTCAGTTAAGTGGATCGACAAAATCAGTTTGTCATATATCAACTTGAGTTTTGGGAAATTATAAAAAAAACTGATTTTATAGATCATTACCATGTTAATTGGTAATAAAAGAAATTGTTGCAGCCCTACTGTATTTAAAACATACTGTAATATATAAATATTGTGTTATAAATACAGTGGTTAGAGCTGCAGTGCGTCTTTGCTTTTACGTAGAAGTTTTTTCTTTAAAGCCAATTATTCATTGTACAATATAAAACATAAATATGTATGTGAGAAATTAAGAGGACAGCAGCAACATGGGTAAAATTAAACTGAATACAGTTATTATTGCTACTAATGTCTTTGTATTTTAAAATGGGTACAGTGCTTGTGTTCATGGGGAATTTTCCTTATTTATGAATGACCCCAACATCCTTTTCAAGGTTTTTGAGGTTTGTTTTTTATTGCAAATGCAAATGTATCCACAGGAAGGAGGCTTGGTAATCCTTTTAATCATTGGCTGAGAGTCGATGTTTGTAGATTTTCCCAGAACACTGCAATTTGTTGCCGTGTTTAGCTCAGAGAAAAGGAAACGTACACAGCAAGTATCCTCACAGAGGGCACAAAGGAAGACCATAATCAACAATACATTTTTTATTTCTTCCAAAAATGAATCGCCACTTTTCTAAAATGGGTCTTCATCTCAACTCCAGATATAATTAAAAAAATCTACAAAACAAAATTGGCAATATCTGAAACTTTAACAATAATATACTGTAAATGACAGTACTTTGTACATGTATTATTCTATGTACTGTATATAATAGTCACACATGTGCAACAGTCTGTGAGCACAAGCAGCTTCTGTGAACATCAGTGGAGCCAAAATCATTGTAACTCTGTATGTGATGATATGTAGGTTAACCAACATTTCATTATCATCATCATCACACCCAGCTGTCCCTTCAAACTGCGTTTGTCTCCAGGTTTGAAGATAACCAGCGGCATTCGGGCTGTAACCTTAGCTGCCGGTGCGGGGGGGGTTTAACATTAGAACAACTGTTTGGAGTGGCATGGCTCCAGCCAGCACGCTGAAAGGTCACAAGAATTTTCCTGACCTTCCCTACACTCTCGGACAGGCCCCGACATCTCATACGTGGTTATTTATGCTTTACAGGCTTTACCTGTTTGGAGTCCAGGTTTTAAATTGTATAAGTGGAACAAGCTGGAAGAGCGTGCTGAAGGGTTCAAATGGAGGGTGGGAGTAGAGATGTTACTGGTTCATGTGAAGCCACACGGAGTCCAGGAGAGTGGACGGAAAGTGTGTGTGGGTGTGTTTGTGTGGCGTTTAACGCTGGAGGGATTCCATGTACACAGGACACCACACAATGCACAGTTTGGATTTCAAGGTGTTTCCTGGTGTCGCCAGGCCGATTCTGTGAAAGAGGGATGATGTGCATAGTGTGGGGGGGGGAGGTTCAGCGGCGAGCGACGGCCGGTATTTATAGCCGGGGTTAGACCGAGTGACATGGTGATGAAAGCTGCCACACAACCCCGATCATCTGCCCGTGCCGTTGCTTTGTCGAGTTTGGCCCCCAGTGTTTGTGTACAAGCCTGCCGATGTGTTTGTGTTGGCGTGTATTTTTATGCGTCTGAGGAGCCTGCGGTTGTCCACACGGTGTCTCATCTCCACTATGAAGCAAGAGTCAAAGGTTTTTGTTCCTTGTGCAAGACATGCAGAGCCATCCGTTCCCCTTGAGGCTGTGCTAAAAAGGCTGGTGTGCAATAAAGAATAAAAATAAGAATTCAAAAGGATAAAAATGATACAACTATGTAATATAAGTATTAAAATGCTGAGGTGTGTGTAGATGGGCTGTGCATTTTTCCAGATTATAAAAATGTATATGTGTTACAGTTGGAAGGAAAACTGTACCCACACAAGTGCAAATATGCGCAAACTGCCTCTGTTTAGACGTGATGAATGGGCTGTGAAACCTCTGTGCATTTAGCATAATGATCTGTTTGCCATTTCCCTTCACTTCATTGAGAGTCGACAAGGAATAAGTCCAATATGTGGATTTTATGGATGCCACACTCATATCATGGACATCCGCCAACAGAAAACTAGATGACTTCTTCAACCTTTTTTATAAGTATGCAAGAAAATAAACCCAACACTTAAAATATCTTTTTGTATTTGATTTTACTGAATCGGTCAAAGGCACAGTCGTCACTCCTCAGTCCTCCCACGCTGCTGGAGAAGTTGACACCTAAGCCTCGTTCTAAACCCGGACATGTCATGTTGTTACATTGACAATGTTTAGTATGGTACGTAAAGACCTGGAGAGGTTCAGGTTCACTTGACCTCGCCTGACCTCTCGACCCAACAGGTGATGCAGCTCCAGCTCAGACGTAGCCGTCTTTATCGCCGCGAGCCACCGCAGCATCTCGACACATCTGCTTGCAAAGATCACTCACCACGGGGTTTGTTGGTTTACACAGAGTGTCAACTCGACTTTATCTAGACAAATTACATTTTGCGTTGCCTTTGCAGTGTCACATGGGCCACGGAGGTCCGCTTATGATGTGTCGAGAGCAAGACTCACGCGGGACATGTTAACACTGTAGTGCGGAATGACTTTAGCTGCTGCCTGGGGGGGGCTGATGAATCCTCCAGTGTTTTCTTTTTCAACATTAAATTTCACCCACAGTATGTAGACTCTTCGCTCCCTCATACCTATCGTACAGGGAGCAGTCGCGTTAAACCTGCAAAGGAAATGATCAACTGACACCGTCTCCAGGTCAGCTGCTCTGTTGGGTTTAGATGTGTTAATGTTGATAAGTGGTGAAATGTTAAAGCGAGACAATTTAAAGCCACAAGTGACAATTATGTGATAACCCTAAATGCAAAAACCTGCTAACGTTATCTAACATAACTGAATTAAATTGACTGTGTGTTTAATTGCTTATGATTTTAACTTTCGTAAGCAGAAGGCTGTGTTATTTCAATAATAACATAGTTTTTCTTTAAATGGGCTCAGATTTTGCAGCCTAGCTAGAAATTTACATTCATATAAATGGAAACTGGAAAAATAAATACATAATTTTGCTGCAATAAATTCTAAACATGTTGTCTTATGAAAAGGTCTTTCAGGGTTGGCAGTTTGAGACCCTTGATTTAAGACTATGAAATGTCAGAAAGCTTTGAAAAATGCCTGTCACGATGTCCCAGAGTGAGGCTGAAGGGCCTTAAACTGCTGTTTTGTCTGACCAACAGTCCAAAGTCCAAAGATATCTAGTTTACAATGACATAAAACAAATCCTCACATTTAAGAAGGTAGAACCAGAAAGAACATTTGGCATTTTCACTTAATAAATAGAAGTCCTTACTGGGAAAATAATCAGGCGTGTGTGTGTGTGTGTATGTGTATGTGTATGTGTATGTGTATGTATATATATCTATATATCTATCTATATATCTATAGATAGATATATAGATATAGATAGATATATAGATAGATAGATATATAGATATAGAGATAGATATATAGATATAGAGATAGAGATAGATATATTTATATATATTTATATTGATATATATTTATATATATTTATATTTATAGATATTTATTTATTTATTTGTATATAAATATAAATAAAGAGGTGAGAGTTCAGAAAGTTCTGTGATGTCATCTTCTCCATGGGGGCCACGTGGAGGTGGTTCTCTATCTGATCTCAGGACAGCTATGTGAGGCATCAGAGGACTCTGTGTGTGTTGCGTGTGAGAGAGATTCCCCTGGCCTTGTCCCGCCACCCGCATCTCTCAAACTCTGAATCCAATCATCTCACATGAGCTCGTGTTCTGCCTCGACTCGTTCCCTTTTCTCTGCTCCTGTTTTTAGGTGAGGAGGATTAGCGGTGTTTTATAAGGCCAGCGGGGAGCAGCCAGGAGACAGCGAGCCCCGGGATCACATTGCCATCTTTATTATAGCTCTCTTTATAGTCCTGATAATGCTCTAACACACACACTTCTGTGTCGTTCTGACTCGTGGCTGCAGCAGCCAGCTGATGCCTCCACACAAGCATCATAGCTGCTTTGATTTGACCTCTGTAGCTGCAGGGTCAGAGGTCTCCTTACGTCTTGTTGTTTTCATTCCCAGTCTTTCAGAAATCGAAAAAAAGAATATTGCCACGTGGATTGGTGGTGTGTTCGGAGATTGACCCAGACCAGGATATCCCGACTCGAATGCTAATTTTAATAACACCAAGTTAAGGTGCCATTCTCAATAACAGGAGAACTATTTCATGCAACTAGCATCTTACTGTTGATCTGTTTTTTTGTCCCTCAGTTTGAGTTGTACTCTGAGGCCAGCATCGCTCTGCTCCACCTGAAAACCCCGCAGGATTTCACCGATCTGACCCAGCAGGCTAAAAAGAACCTGACCCTGGATGGCAAAGAGTTGACCATCAGCCCTGGCTACTTGTTCTGGGACCTCACCGCCATCTCACAGGTACGACTGGTCCTCCCGATCTCTCATCACATGTTTTGTTGATTGTAGAACTGAAATGTTGGTTGGGCTGAAACCCTGAGATACTGTCTAAATGTTTAGCGTTCACGCCTCTCTTTTCCGTTTCTCCTCTCCAGTCCAAACAGGATGAAGATGTTTCAGCCAGTCGATTCGAGGACAATGAAGAGCTCCGCTATTCGCTGCGCTCTGTGGAGAGACACGCCCCCTGGGTGCGTCACATCTTCATCGTCACTAACGGGCAGATTCCCTCCTGGCTCAACCTGGATAACCCCAGAGTTACAGTTGTCACACACCAGGTAAAATTTAATCCTCGACCTCTCCCACACTCTTTACTAAGGATGGGTGGTCAGCCTCATGTAATGTCTTAAAAACCAAATAGAAAAACACCAAAACAATTACAGAACTTGCCACAGAAACTATGAAATTAGTTGTTTTTAGCTTATTATTACATGCATGTAAATGTGCTTTTCTTTGACTTCCAGGATATCTTCCAGAACCACAGCCACCTTCCCACTTTCAGCTCCCCTGCCATAGAGACCCACATCCACCGCATCCCAGGGCTCTCCCAGAAGTTCATTTACCTTAACGATGACGTGCTGTTTGGTAAAGATGTCTGGCCGGACGACTTCTACAGCCACTCGAAAGGACAGAAGGTGAATGCAACACCCAAAGTGCTCACCGGGAATTCATTTTGAAATTTGTGATGCAGTTTGCTGGTTCAATACAATGTAAAAGAAAAATCTTTTTTCCTCAGGTGTATCTCACCTGGCCTGTCCCCAACTGTGCTGAGGGCTGCCCAGGATCTTGGATCAAAGATGGGTACTGTGACAAAGCCTGCAACAACTCTGCCTGTGACTGGGATGGAGGAGACTGCCTCGGTAAGGACATCAACACAGATCATCTTCTCTCCTGTAGAAATAAGCTAAATTGTTTCATTCATGCCTAATATGTTTTTTTCTTTTTCTTTCTGACAGGTGCAGCGGGGAACAGTAGGTTTGTGCCTGGGGTCGGTGGCGGCGGCGGGCCCGGTGGAGCTGGCGGACCGGTGTGGCAGTTTGCAGGTGGTCTAGGAGGTCTTGGGGGGACGTCGTACTGTAATCAAGGCTGTGCCAACTCCTGGCTGGCAGACAAGTTCTGTGACCAAGCCTGCAATGTACTCTCTTGTGGTTTTGATGTGGGAGACTGTGGCCAAGGTGAGCTAAATAAAAAACATACTATGTTGATATTTTCTAGCCACAGTTGCATTATAACAGTAACGTAATGTTAAAGGAGTATCGGCAGCCTTCTCCTTAACATGTACTCATTTCTGCTGTAGAGCACTTTGGCGAGCTGCACCGTGTGACCCTCCTGAGGAATCAGACCCTGTACACCCTCCCAGTCGGAGAAATCAGGCCGTATTTCAGCTTCCACAGACTGGCTCGCAGAGTCTCAGAGGCCCATGTTAGTGACAACACGGTGGTCCGCCACACCTCCGTCGCCAACAAGTGGAAAACCATTCACCTGCTGCTCCACCCTGGCCAGAACGCCACCCACATCCAGTACAATCTCACTTTCCAAAGAGAAGACGACACAGAGTTCACAATGAGCTTTGGTGTAGCTGTTGACACCCGCGAGGTGCCTCGTGCTAACGTGTCCCAGGCTGTTAGCAAAGACGCTGGCAAAGAGCCAAAGCCGACCCTGGCTCCAGAGCCAACGTTCCCGTTTTCAGACATTCCTGAGGACAAACGGGGTCCTAAGATCCGGAAGAGGCAGCCTGGTGAACCTCAGGTCGTCATGGACGTTCCTGCACTGAATGTGTCACTTCTACCAGCTGCTGTGCGCCTTGAGCTGCAAAAGCTGGAGGAGAAGCGTCTGATTGGTGACATAACCATGAAGGGTTATAACCTCACAAAGGCTGAACTTCTGAAAACCTACAAGGCAGTGGCTCAAAAGCAGCAGGTCACTGAATCGCAACCAGCTGATGAGGGTGCAGCCAAGGTCCATGGAAAGCCCTATAAAGATTTGGAGGGAGAGCAGATGGAAGGAAAACCACCCGTGAAAGATAAAATTGGAAACATCATTAAGAAAATTCAAAACTCAAAAGAGCGAATGTCCAGGAAACACACTCTTCCTATCCCAGTCCATATTGATGACCAGTTTAAGAAAGACTTTGTAACTCCCAAACATTACAATATGAATACTGCGATCGAGAGGCCTATGACTTCCAAATTGCTAAGCAGCATTTCCAAAATCAAGAGAGCCGAGAGTCAGGCAGAGCCAGCCGACGCTGCAGAGGGAGCTCCAGTGGGGAGGAGACTCCAACACTTCACCTCCTCAGACAGAGGCTTCCTGCCGTGGGAGAGGAGGAAATACTTCCAGAAACTGCTTGAGGTAATAAGGCCTACAACTTCCACTTTTCTAGTCAAGAATTTTGATTAGTTTAAATATTCATTTCTTTGCATTGACTCCTCAGGAAGAGGAGCGTCTGCAGAGAGAGTTGTTGTACGAGACCGACGGTGGCGCCACTGGCCGACGGCTGCAGGACACTTTTGCTGATTCGCTGCGCTACGTCAACAAGGTTCTCAACGGCCAGTTTGGATTCACATCCCGCAAAGTCCCCGCCCACATGCCTCACATGATCGACCGTCTCGTCATGCAGGAGCTGCAGGACACGTGAGTGTGTTACAGAGTAGATGTTATGATGTTTAGCTATTCCTGAAGAGGAAACGACTTAAAGGTTCTCTGTGCTCTTGCCTTCAGATTCCCAGAGGAGTTTGACAAGACGTCAGTCCACCGTGTTCGTCACCCAGAGGACATGCAGTTCGCCTTCTCATACTTCTACTTCCTGATGAGCGCTCAGCAGCAGCTCAACGTGTCTGAGGTGTTTGACGAGATCGACACCGACCACTCGGGCATCCTGTCCGACCGGGAGATTCGAACTCTCGCCACAAGGATCCACGAGCTGCCACTCAGCCTCCAGGTCGCTCCTGGCTTTGATTAGTCTTCTCTTCCCTGTGGTTTTGAAGTTCCTGTGTGTAATATTTCTTTGTTGCATTTTCTAGGACCTGACAGGCCTGGAGCAGATGTTGATAAACTGCTCTAAGACTCTCCCGACTAACCTGACTCAGCTCCATCTGATGAACCCAACTCAGGAGGCCTACTATGACCCCAGCATGGTGAGCCAGAAAACCCTAAATTTGGTGTTTTTATATCATGTTTGCTGTTAAAACTCTTTCTTTGTTCTATAAGCTGAATTATTTGATTCACGTTCTATTTTCTTTTCTTGTTTTCTACAGCCTCCTGTCACAAAAGGCCTCATCCTCCACTGCAAGCCCATCACAGAACGCATCCATAAAGCCTTCAGAGACCAGAATAAGTACAAGTGAGATTATTAAGTACCATTAGTCAGTCTGGTGATTTATTCAAATTCGGATATTCTCCCTGCTAAGTTGCTGCTGCTAACATGCCTTCTGTTGGACAGATTTGAGATCATGGGGGAGGAGGAGATAGCTTTCAAGATGGTGCGGACAAATGTGTCCCATGTGGTTGGCCAGCTTGATGACATTAGGAAGAATCCCAGGTGGGAATAACTCTGTATTCTTTTTGCTCTGTGTGGTGCAACCAAATTTGGCCTTTTTTCATAATATTGGTCGTTAAACTGCACTGACGTGTGTATTTTCACTAATCCACAACAGGAAGTTCATCTGTCTGAATGATAACATCGACCACAGCCATAAGGATGCTGTCACAGTGAAAGCTGTGCTGAGAGACTTCTATGAGTCCATGTTCCCGCTGCCGTCCCAGTTTGAACTGCCCAGAGAGTATCGCAACAGGTTCCTGCACATGGAAGAGCTCCAGGAATGGTAGGTTATAAAGTTTTGATCAGTTGTACACAAACTGTAGGTCACTGAAAGAGTTTTAGCTGAGTTGCTACTGAAGCTGCAGCTATTATTATCAGTGCTAGCAGCAGGGATCGGAATGATATAAAGGAGAGAATAAAGTTGTTGTACATGCATTTTCTGTTGACTAATACGTTGTTTTATAAATCAGTTGCAGACAGTAGTTTTTACAGCACTGTGCCAGAGTCCTTGTTGTACGTGGGTCAGTTACTTATGAAGCTCTTTTTCCCCCCCCTTGGTTGGGGGGATTTAGACGGTTTTTGTCAGATCCTGCTCCTGTATCGGGGGGCTTCAGCTGGAAAATACCTGCCTCACATAGAGACTTTAAAATTAGACTAAGCCGCTTCAGATCAGTCGCTAGCTGTAAGATACTTGCAAGATCATCACACAGCTGAGCCTCCCGTCTCCTGCCCTGCCTCTCCCCCTCCCCCTCTGTCTTTGACTTGATAAAGTAACGCAGATGGCGTTGGGTGGTGTCACCCTGTTGCCCTGCTGCCCTCTGCATACTGCAGGGATGTCCAAAGTCCGGCCCGGGGGCCAATCAGGGCCCGCATTCAGATTTCATACGGCCCGCCGCTTCGGCCTTATGATGTATTATTTATGGCCCGCTAGCACTGTCAAACAGAATAAATAAATCATGAAACTTTAAAATGTAATTCCTCCTTTCACCACATGGTGGCAGCACCACTTTAATGCTATCTGGCTCTGCATCCTTGCCGCGAACCCTTCTCGGCTCATTTCTGCCATGGCCACTGCAAAGAAAAAGAGGATAGTTGACAGTGAGAGTCGCCGGTTTCAGGAGAGATGGGAATTACAGGACTTCTTCACTGAAAATCGAGGCAATTGTGTTTGTCTAATTTGTAAAGAGACGGTTGATATTTATCAAACTCACGGAAATTTAAGGTATCCCATACAGTTTGTTCAGTGTATCTGACTCTACCGGTTATGAATGAAAGGCAGAATTGTGTTTTTATAATTGTTCACGTCTGCGTGCTTATATTTCGTTACATTGCCATTTGAAAAATAAAGAGAATTGTGACAATGAAAATTGTTTAATAACAGTGTGTATTTGCATGTAACTTTTGTGGGTAACAAAATGTCAGAAGGAACTACTGGCCCCCGGGCATCTAAACTTTATCAAATCTGGCCCTCTTTGCAAAAGGTTTGGACACCCCTGGCATACTGCACGTTTCCTTCTTGTTACATCAGAGCACAATTTGCCTCCAATCTGGCGAGACGTGCCACCTCTAACTATTCCTGTCACCCAATCATTTCTGCACCTGTACCTGCTGGCGTTAGACGGGGTGATGAGGGAAAAGTGACTGACGTGTGCTTTACTCCCCCCCCCCAGGCGAGTGTATCGGGATAAGCTGAAGTTCTGGACGCACTGTGTCCTTGTGACGCTCGTCGTCTTCACCATCATGTCCTTCTTCGCCGAACAGGTCAGTGTGTCCACCTCGGACCACACACAGTTTATTTACACATTCAGATAGAGACACACAGGACATTCGCTCACACACATCTCTGTTTCCATGATACACACTTGAGCTATGATTTCGACAAATTCCACTTGAAGGTGTATCGATCTCATGTGTCACGCTAGTCTGACCAGCTGAGCCAGGACCTGACTTTGCAGAAATGGAAGACCCCCAGCAGTCCTCTGTGAAACGCGAGACTTGTCGGTCTGTGTTGACTTGGATCATACAGTACCTAGTATTTACCTTCTTTGTTGCCAGATAAGTGGGATACCTATCTGGAAGAACGTCCAAAGACCATTATGGCAAAGAATTCTAAAATCAAGAAAATGTTCTTGGACAACTTTCCTGTCAAATGCTTCCAAATTGTTACTTGAAAGGGATTATAATAAATGCCATTGAGCTGTTCTGAGGCACTTCCCTAATCCAACGGTTTCCAGTTTCTCCTCAGCGAACCTAAAGAAAGGTTAATAGTACTGACCTTAGGGGAATCTTGCCGCACAGCAACCCGTGGGACCAGTGGTCCCAGTTAGGAATGTGTCAGACTTGTCCAGTGTCTCTGTCACCACACACAAACAGATTTTTGGTGCCTTTTTGGCATCAGATAGAGAAATCTGAATCAGCTTTGTACAGTTTAGATTAGAGAGATCAAAGTATCTTCACTCCAGAGGGAGGTGAATTTACTCTGCTGCCCTACTTCTAAGTTTTCTTTGGTTACAAAAGGTCAGAGGGGGATTGGTGTCAAAGTTCTTTTTTGGGAAAAATTTGCTTTCTGTCACTCAGTCAGCAGCCGGTTAGCATAGCATAAAGACTGGAAATGGGGGGGGGGGGCTGGCTGGCTGGCTCTGACTGAAGACATAGATATATACACGTGCAGCAATTCAACAAGCTGGGATTGCGATCTACATGTATGTATCTATGGTAACTTCACATTTTACAGACAAACAATATGAGAGTGATGTTGGATCTTTTCATAACTCTCCGCCAGAAAGCAAAAAGGCTAAGTGAATTTCCCAAAATGTCAAACTATAGGTTAAAGTTTCCAATTATGCCATTTCCTCTCCTCTCTCTCCTGGCAGCTGATTCTGCTAAAGCGAAAGCTGTTCCCCAGACGCAGAGTGGCGAGGGACAGCAACCCTGAGCGGGTGTGACAGCGGAGGACGTTCCTCTCCTCCCCGTTCTGCACTTCTTCTTCTGAGAGGACAGACGGGGGGAACCGGTTGGAAATGGGAATCTGAAGTCCTCGATGCTTGTGTTGCATGAGCCTGAACGGAGGATGGAGACTCATGTGAGATTGTGATGAAACATTTGTCAGAAGATGATGGATGGGGCTGGCCGGCGAAAGGAGTAGCAGCCAGAAAGAAGTCAATCTTCTTTGCCTCCGCTGGGGGCATCCGAGACTTTTGTACAACACACACACACACACCTACACAAACAGAAAACACTCCCTCCAGACTTTACCACCCTCCTCACATTTTGCCATCACCACGTCATTGATTGATGTGCTGTTAAAGTGTGACACATTTGACAGCAGCAGGTCAAGACTCGGTGTGTGTGCACCAATAACGTTTTACCATAAAATCCACAAACTTGTGTTTAAAGCTCATTAACAGATTAGTCGATCAAAACAATCTGCTACTATTCTGAAATCCGTTAGTCACTTTTCAAGGAGATAATGCCAAACACTTGCTGGTACCAGCTTCTTAAATGTGAGTGTTTTCTGCTTTTCTTTGTTTTTTTTTTTATCATCGTGAGTTGAATATCTTTGGGTTTTGGGCTGAAGGATGTTTGAAGTCGTTTCCTTGGATGCTGGGAAATTGTGATGGGCATTTGTCACAATTTTATAGACAAACGATTAATTGAAAAAATAGTCTGCAGATGAAAACAATCGGTACTTGCAGCCCTGGCTGTGTTTGGCTTTTACGGCTACGGCTTAATTTTACAGGAAATGGAGGACATAGAGGATGAACAAGATAAAAATGTGTCTTTAACAACCTGAAAACTTGGAAGTGCCTTTGTTGTTCATTCCTGCAAGGTTTGAACTTTTTTGTTTATGTCTTGTTGGGATTTTTTTTAATGTCTTCTTATAAATGTTAGCTGCATCATGCCCTAATCCAGTGATTTATAATGATGAATGGGATGCCAGATAATGATTCTTATATTGGTACAAATGTAATTGATTGTTGGAGCTATGTGATACCACAGCTTTCATAGCCACTTGTATGTGTGTCTCTGTGGGACTCGGCAGGCTGGCTACTGTCTGAAATTCAGACCCCCTCAGCATGTTCTGTAACTTATTTCGATTGTATTATTGTGACAGTGAGCCTGGGAACTGATGCATCCGATTTGAATGCCGCAGAATTTAAACACCGTCTCTGACAATGCTCAAACCATTTCCTCTGAATGTCGGTTTTACAACGTTCTTTATTCTAATGACAAAAGTGGAAGTGAATAGGCTCCTGTCACCATTCGGCCGCTGCCAGAGAAGTCATGCGATGCACAGCATGACGTCAGCAGGCGAGACAATGAGTAACATACGGTATCTGGAAATGGGAATCGCATTGCGTTAGTTCAGTGGCTCCTCGGACTTAAATAAAATGGCTTGGTTCAGTCATCTTGGTGTTGTTGTAGCTTAGTACATTTATGCAACTTCATACATCTACTCCACTACATTTCAGAGGTCTATACACTGCTAAAAAAATTAAAGGAACACTTTTTAAGCAGCGTGTAGCATCGTCAGTTACACTTCTGGGATCTTGATCTGGTCAGTTAAGTAGCAGAGGGGGTTGTTAATCAGTTTCAGCTGCTTTGGTGTTAATGAAATGAACAACAGCTGAACTAGAGGGGCAACGATGAGACGACCCCCAAAACAGGAATGGTTTTATTAGTGGAGGCCACTGACATTTTTCTCCCTCCTCATCTTTTCTGACTGTTTACTAGGGTCAGTGTCACTACTGGTAGCATGAGGCGACACCTGGACCCTACAGAGGCTGCACAGGCAGTCCAACTCCTCCACCGATGCCAACCGACGTAAAACTACAACAAGAACAAAAAAAAGAAACTACTACTAAGAAGGGCTTGCACCCGAAACGTCTTCTGTCCAGCACCTAGTATTCATTGCGTTTGGATAACTCTAATGGTTTAAGCCTGAAGTGAGTGTTTATTCAGACGCAGCAGCGATGATGATGATGATGATGATAGGAAGGAACCATATCTCCACACTTACTAAACGCGCCGCAACGCCTCTTCAGAGCCATTGTTCTGGACATTTAATGAGTCATTCACACCACCACAGGCAACTTTCCCAGAGCACAAATATTTATTCTTAGCGTGACAGTGACACTTATCTTCTTACTGTGATGGACTAGTGGAGATCAACAGTCTGCTATTGGTAGTTATGGGCCAACACAGGAATAGAGGGACAGAGAATAAGAAAAGATGATGACGGCACTTGATAATTGCTTTATACAGCATTTCCTGCAGTGATAACGTATCAGGAGTTCAAAAGTAAAATCTTATCTTTGCTAAAACTGTCTATTCCTTCCTATATGAGCCAGAAGAGCTGACCTGCCGTTCAGAGAGAAAATTAAATCTGACTTTCTTCAACTTGGCACCTGTGAATCCAAGTCAAACTATCGGAAAACAGCGCAGCACGTAGCCGGCTGGGATGATCTTTCTGTGAGCAACTTGCTCTGGGGGGTGACATCGCACATGTTTTCTGCTCCCTTCCAGATGTGTGCACCTTTCAACACTGGGTTTTATTACACCACAATATGGGCAGCACAGGATGACCACAAACCACATGAGAACTTTGCTGAGAGGTCACCTGGGAGGATTTATGTAACTCGAGTGAGGAGAGGAGGGTGTGATTTCAGCATTTATGTAACAGATTTCGTCGATACTCAAAATCATGAGGATGGAAAATCTGATGGAGGAAGTCGCTGTGTGTTCTGACGGAG
Organism: Gadopsis marmoratus; assembly: GCA_036023855.1. Lineage (NCBI taxonomy): Eukaryota > Metazoa > Chordata > Actinopteri > Centrarchiformes > Percichthyidae > Gadopsis > Gadopsis marmoratus. Next base: position 71,640 of record JAVQJF010025533.1, on the reverse strand, counting down.
GGGAAGAGGTGGTTCCAGATTTGAGACGTTGGTGTCTCAGAGTCTTTGGGGTTTTAGGAGGAACAGATCATATTTTTTACAGAATTTTTAAAAATGTTTGAATTCGAGACGGCAGACCGCTCTTGTATAACAGCATCAAAAAGAAGACCTTGAGGACTGTTTTGAGTTCACTCTCGCTCTGTTGCTGCCAATCCTACAGAAGGTGAGCAGAGGGAAGGGGAGGAACATGACTGAGCATCCTCAAAGGGTTTTTAAAACAAGTCCTTGACATCCGCTCCTCAACAAAGAGCATCAGAAGAGAGTTTCTAAGGAAGGGAGGACAGAGTTTCTAAGGAAGGGAGGACAGAGTGAGTGTGTGTCTCGGTGTGTGTTTGTCACCCAAGAGAAACAGGCGACACGAAACAGACATTTCAATTCTAATTTATTTTCTACTTCCAGGAATTCCTTTCCTGAAATAAAATGACTGATGACTGTCTGACGGTTGTTTTCATTACCAAATAATCTTCCAGCAATTTTTTCACTTATTCCATGAATCATTTGGTCCATAACATGTGAAAAACGAATGTCCACCATCAAAATCATTAGTCTGATTATTAATCCAAAGCCCCAAATAATTCAGTTTATTTTCACAGATGACAAAGAAAACCAGCAAACATTTCAAATTTGAGAAGCTGGAATCTATGGCATATCTGCTTAAAAGATTACTTAAATGACTCATTTTCTATCAGTCGACTAACTTTTTCAGCTCCAAATGACTGAATATAAACTAGAAACCTTTCATTAAAAAACATAAAATCTGAATGAAAAATTGAAGTCATAATTGAAAGCATTAACAACACAGATGCGCCCCAGAGTAATTTAAGAGAGAAGGTCCACTGTGTCTGGATTTGGCACCATGACTTTTACGTCACACCGAATAAAGCCTTTTCTGTCCAGCTCGTTTCTATGCAACACGCAGGTGTAGTCAGGGCAGCTGGTCGAGTCCGACAGCAAGCGTTGACTGGCGTGTGTGCGAGATGCTGACGAGGCACCTGCAAACTCTGGCATACCCCGGCATAAATAAATAGACTGTGAGGGGGACACAAACAGCCACATTGTCGGACTGCTGCCGATATCTGTTGCCGACAACTGACTGGCTCAAAAAGTGTAAGGAGGGACACAAGACGCAGCTGACGAGGCTACAGGTGCTGTAAGAAATGTTACTTTAATGGCCCTTTAAAACTGCTGATAAAATATATCTGCACAGATATAGGTTGATGATTTTCATTGTGGATTAATCTGTAGATTATTTTCTCAATTAATCTTAGCCACTTCCCGGACTTCCCAGAGCCAAAGCCAACTTTTTCAAGTGTCTTATTTTCTGCGACCAAAAGTCCAAAATCAAAAAATATTCAGTTTACAATCATATGTCACAAAAAAACAGGAGCAAATCATCTCATGCGAGAGGGTGGAACTTATCCTCATCAAAATGATGGGAGTGTCGAAAAAATGTCACACGCAAGGTTGAAATGTAGTATGCAAGTTAAAATAACTTATATCACCACTTTACTTGCAAAGTGCAAAAGACGGAGAACAGAGGAAAGTCGCGATTACTTTGACTTCTGCATCTGTGTGACCTGCAACACAACACAAATGCCACATGGCTAAGAAGTCGGAACAAATTGCTCTGACCCCTCTGAGACTGATCTCTCTGTTACAGCCGGAGCGAGAAGATGCATCAAACATTACCCTCTGCTTGGTAGTTGACAAAGCAGGAACAGAATGCACTCCTCTTTCCCAGCCTGCGGTACCAGGCTTCACTTACACAGTTTCAGGGAAAATAAGAGCTTGGCACCAGCTTGGAGAGATAAACAAACAGTGAAAAGTAAAAGCTGCAGCTGTTGGCATTCTTCATCTTTGAGCTGTGCAACAAGCCATTAGGTGTAACACTGGCGTTACAAAGTCTGCAGTTGTTGCTTGTGGTGCATCATATGTTAAATGCAACTAGATGAAAGTAGCTGAAGCAACACCTGCTTTCTAAAAAGGACATATACGTCACTGCTTTAATTTGAGAGAAATCCATCAAAGTTGAGGGAATTTATATGGATCTGACATAAAATTGCATTTGTGAAGTTTTGTTAATTCAGGTAACATTTCAGTGTCATTCAAAACTTTCAAATTTCTCACTGCAATGTCTGCCCACATGGTCCCATTACAGAAGATACTTTTTCTAACTGTGTGAAAAGAGAAAACTAGAGGGCTATATCTAACTTATTATTATTAACTAACTTGTTATTTATATTATCGATTAATCTGCTGATTACTTGCGCAAATAAATCAATTAATCATTTAGTCTATAAAATGTCAAACAATTGAGAATGATGCTCATCACAATCTGCCAGAGCCCAAAGTGCCAACAAACATAACAAAAAACATTTCAAGTGTAAATATGTGAAAACTGTTTTTTGAAAATGAGTGTGGTCACGCTGATTCAACTGTGGATACATTTGTTTATTTCTAATCATATTTATTTAAATGTCGTGTGCCTGTTGTACAGGGCTGATGATGAATTTCCACCAGATTTGTGTTTGTTTTATGAACATTAAAGAAAACATACATTTCAGATCACCCATTTTGAAGTCTTGACAAGTACACTGACCAGCTGTTGTTCTAGAGAGAGCAGCACTCGGTAGAGAGCTGAAGTGAAATACATCCGAGTTCTGTTCCCGAAGTAAGAATCTTAGGGAAATTTGTGGATAAACAATGATGACGCAAGTACCTGTTGTGCTGGGGAATTGTCATGCTGCAGTTTATTCTGTTCAACTTTGTTCCATACTGAAGGTTTAAAATTCCAATAGTATGTGCCGAAGTGGATAACAACTTGTCTTTGAATATAAAAAAGTAAACCTAACAAACACGCTTCATTTATTTCTGAAAGACAGATGAAAGAAATGTTGAAGGAGACTGAATTGACTTACTAGTTAGTGGGAAAGAGAATAGACAGGAAGTGAGGTCAGGACCTCGGCTCTTTATTGGCCGAGTCATTTTAACCAACATGTGGAAGATAATAAACAGACAGATAATAAAACAGATAACAACAGTTACATCAAGAGCTCTCTGAACATGATTCTACCACTAGTGCCCGAGACAGAACAGCCTTCCCTCAATCATCTGGGACAACCCTTAGCAAACACCTCTAAACATATGGCTGCTTGATATTACGTAATCTGCATACCATGAAAAAAAAAAACTGACTATTCTTTAAATACTCCGCTAACCTCAAGTTGCAACACAAACATTTCCATGGTAAATCGCTGGTGTAACTTGCTGCTGTGTGTTTTTACTCCATAAGGCTTAAGGCCTTACTTCAACTAGAGCCCCGCGCAGTGCTGATAACATGGCACTCGAGACTCGGACCCTGCGCGTTACTCAACCAGGGAATGGAGGCTATAGGCCGAGCTCACTGTGTAAGCATTCACACTGGCAGGTATTACAGTCTTTACCCTAGTTTCACCTCAATAAAACACACAGCACAGTAACTTTACACTCAACCGAGGGACGTTGCACATGAGCAGCACTCGATCACTCAACGTCGGCCCACGTCTCGTCTTTTTTTTTTTTCCCTCCCAAGACTGAGGAAAACAACACTTTCAGGGCACAGTAAAGCTCGCTTGACCCGCCCAGTTGGGGGAGATCCCGTAATACACACTAATCCTACTCAGTATTAGTGGGGGGCTCTGGGGAGATGGTATTAACTGTGCGAGTGTGTGTGCATTTCTGTGTGTATCGCGGTAGCAAGTGCAGGAGATGCTGAGAGGTGAAGCCGCTGACCTGTTTCTGTTGGCCCGGGAGCACAGAGGGGCGCATCGGGAGCTTGAGGCCAACGAGCTCTGCAGGTCCTTTACATGAACAAAATATAAAAACCTGTTGTGTTCATTTGTTTTTACCTACTAGTAGATGAGATTTTGTATTTTCTCCAGAAAGAAAAGAACTACAGGACCAATCGCAACTGCTTTGGAGAACATATGGAAGGTGCCAATAAAGTCTGTATCTTTGGTAAACAGTCCCTTTACTAAGGGCTTGTGGTGTCTGACCTGTTGCATTACAGTAAACTCTGCCATTATGCTGTATAAAGTGATTTTTTTTAATTCAAGCTGCATTGATAAGATCTTTGATTATCACATAATAGGGAAAATTAGGAAACAGAAAAACATGCCAACACAGCCACCATATATAGTTAATAAAACAAACGTTTTAACAAAACAGTTTCCAACTTAAACTTCCAGCAGATGGAGAGTAAAGTTTCTCATCACATGATGAATGTAAGCTAAACATTAACTCTCCTTTTAAGCTCTTTTTTGGTCTCCAGCAACCCAGCAATTAACTGATATTTAATTAAAATTATTTTAAAATTAAAATTATTACTTTAATTGTTTAGTCTATAAAATATCAGAAAACTGTGAAATTTCCCAGAGCCCAAGGCGATGTCTTCAAACTGATGTTTGTCTGGCCATCAGTCCAAAACTCAAAAAAAAAAAAATCAGTTTACTAAGAAATAAGTAAAAAAAGGAAAAGCAGAAAATCCTTACATTTACATTTTTCAGCAATTAAATGATTATCAAAATATTTCTAACTTAATGTAGAGTCATGTTCTGCCAATTAACTAATCGGTTTATCAACTCCTCTTTTCAGCTTTAGTTAATTTGATCTGATTTTAACATTATGACCCATTTTCCCATTAAATGGAGTGGTTGTTTTCAATTAATGTTAGTATGAAAGACACTGACTAATATAGGTTTAAGTGTCTCAATGACAGTGGAGACAATTAATCCTCCTAAAAGCCAATGTGCAGCATGTCTGAATGCACTGTGGCGTTGTGACAGAGCATTCAAGTCTGTCCGACAGTACATTTGTATGTGCACGCATAGCGTGAAAGTGGGCGTTTGCACAGCCTTCGACGGCAGCAGCGACAGTTCATTTCTGCTCAGGCGCATTGGAGTGCCCCTGAAAGTCCCCGCTAACACGCACCATTAGCTGTGCTCCTGCACTAATGCCCTGTGACACCTCCCTGGTCTTGGAAAGCAGATCCCGATGATGCACAGTCAGAGTGAGCAGCGTGCAGTAACCCCACACTCTCCCTCTTGACCGAGGGGACAACAGAAGACAGCTGAGCTCATATTAGGCTGTCACTCGGCATGTGTCACTCGGCTCACATGCAAGAACAAATGACTGTGCTTCCTGTGAGCGGTCTGTGTTTTCATCAGTGTCAACAGCGACAACAACGTTAAACAAGAACCAGTTCCTTCTTAAAATAGAAATGCATTATTGCCCTGTATTGGTACCATAACATGACATGAATCCTGACGCCCCATCCTGTAGTATTATAAGCCCATCTGGCAATATCATACCTACTTAGGACATGCATTCCCCGACTGAGCTTTCAGTCAGTCATTATTAATCAGGTCTCAACAGACTGACATCTGGATTCAGAGCCTGGGTGGTAGTTAAACACTAGATGACTACCTAGTACAAGAAAACTACAAAATAAATAAATAAAAGTATACCAAGGATCCATCTCCAAACTATCTAGGATACTTTTGTCTATCCATCTTTAATCTTTGTGTTTGGTCTTTGTAGATATGCCACAAAGAGCTATATTTAAACAAACTATAATGTGAGAAAACTCAGCAGTCATCTCGCAAAGAGTGTTCTGCAGTAGCCTATTATTACCCCGGAGCAACAATAATAAATGGAGCCCAAGCAAAGAAAAAAAAAAGGGGGGGGGGGCTTTAATAGCAATGCAGCACAAAGATTTCCTTCATTGCTGTCTATTATCTATTGCTATACAGCTAATATCGTGGTTTCTCGTTAGTATGCTGCAGGTTGCTTTCAAATATTACCATGTCAAGTTGTGAACTGGGAAAAGGCAGAGATATAAAGTGTAAAGTAGTAAAGTTTTGATTACATATTGTTACTGCATTCCTGAGAATGAGTCAAAACTTTCCACATATCATGTTCCATGTTGACCTGGATACAAAGGAAGATTAAGACATCCCAAACAATGTATGCAGTCACAGGAATGTATGGCTTAATGTCAATTTCAGTTATATCTGGCACAAGAAGGTAAACAACGTCAGGAATGACAGACAGCAGATAAGCGCTAAACCAACATTAGGTGAAGTATTTGGCATATTTCACGTATGCTTGTATTAATCTTCACTCTGCAGGGTCAACTGAAGTCCAAAAGGTGTTGAAGGTTTCAAAAAAAAAAAAAAAAGTAATATCAGTCTATTCTCATCTAGCCCCCAAAATTGAAGCCTGTCACAACTCTAACTGCCTTAATTTAGAATAATAACCATCTTCAACCAAAACGCTGCAACGTGCTGCGTTTATCTAACCAGCACAACGTCCTCGTGGTTTATGTTTTCATCTGCTTAAAGTGGAGTTTTATTAATGGAGTGACAGGGCTTGTCAGGATCTTAACACATAGCTGAAGCTGTTGGCTGGTTTCCAAAAGGGCCAAAACATCTTGTAAGCGATATCCTCCATCAAGAGTTAGAAAAAACTCTGTGTAGGGTTTAGGCCTCGGGGTGAGTTTGCCCTGTGACCGACAGTCACCAGAAAACATCTGTCTGCTTTGCATTTCTATGGTGTTGTTAACTTGTGCGATGCCTCAACACTGCCCTGGTCTTTCTGAATGGTGAACTGGCCCAGACCCTAATGCCAGGACGTGAGCAGGAAAAGGAATATGCTGTACAGCTCAAACTAAATTAACCCTCATGTCACTGCGACTAAGCAAGGCAGTAACCCTTACATAAAGTGGCTCAGTGGCTAAGAGTAAAATATGTCTCGTGTGACTTTAGATGAAAATAAGCAAAAATGAAACACAACCACGTGTTGAATTATAGAAAGGATAACTTTCTTGGCTTTTGGTTATTAGAATAAGTCATCTTTGGGCTTTTCTTTCTTCCAACACGTTACTAGAGCTGAAACAATTAGTCCATTACTCAATTAGTCAATCCAAAGAACATTTATTTCCAACATCCTTTGAGTCGATATTCAAGCAAAAATGTCATACATTTGCTGGTTCCAGCTTCTAAAATGTGAGGATTTGCTGCGTTTCTTTGTCATTTATGACAATAAATGAAGAATCTTTGAGTTTTGGACAGCTGGTTGGACAAAACTTCGCATGATGCGATAGTGGATCTCCGACTTAAACGTCCTAAACCTTTAAAACACCATCAACTATAAAAATACACTTTGCATGAAATAGGATGCGCAATTAGTCGCTCGTATGAACGGGGACTCTGACATGAATGGCTGCTGTAAAGTTATGAGAGACTGTTCTATTTACACAAAAAGGAGACCCGGCAAAGACGTCTGTCATACAAACCAAGAAATATTTACAAACATGTAATGAGTTCAACTGTGCACAACACAAAGACAGCAACATGTACGAAACACTGTAGCATCTGTGGTTGATGGATGATGTTTCACTACTGCATTCTCTTCAAAAAGAACAGCTTTAGCATTCCTATAACTGTCAGACTCACGATGGAAAGTTTAAAACAAAAAAAAAAGATTAAAATTAATTCAGTACAATCTGTTTTTTATTTTTATTCCACACAGTCTCCTTCCTTGTCAAAACCTGGCACCTACATTACCCACAATGCAACTCGATTCAGGTGTGCTTTGCTAGCCTCTAGCCTCAAGCAGAGATGAGGCGCCGGCTACAGAGGTCTGGTAAGTTCACTTCTCAAAAACCCTACATTTTTTCTTTTTAAACTGATCAGACTTGCAGACCCAACCAACACTGACTCAAGTGACATCACTTGAGGTAATTTATCAGACTTCATGCAGCTCCCTCTGGAGCCACAAAAGGCTTTAAAACCATTTTTTTCACCCACAAAGTAGAACTCCCCAAGACCTCCTTCTTCTAGTTTTACAGCGGTTGGCATCCAGCTTATTGGTGCATTACCTCCACCTTCTGCTCCGGAGAGTGGAACAGACAATAGACTTAATATCTACATCCCTTCAACCAAAAACACACACACACCAGCCTGCCTTAGATACCTCCCAAAGACCCGTAAACAGACTTTGATGTGCATAATCGGTGGAGTTCCCATTTAAGCCAACTGAGGCACAGTTCTTGAAAACAATGGCCTGTGTCAGAGGTCAAGGTTAAAGTCAAAGCTCTTTACGTTAAGATGTGGGATCATTAACTACAGTAGGTCAATACTTTTCACTGTAACCAGGATATTGAACTTCTTGTCAATGGCAAAGTTCTGTGATTAAATATAACTTCACGCAATCAACGCAGATGAAAAAATAAAGAATTCCACAGAATATATTAAAAATGTCCAACACATCTCCTGTGCTGCTTTGTCCGCTTTCCTGAATGAACAGCAATGGTGAAATGAAGATGAAGTATCCCTATGAGGTAATGCTTGCTGCTGTTCCTCCCCTCCTCAACTTTATCTCTCTCTGCAGTAGCACCACAGCTCCAGTCTTGGCATCAACCTCCAGCAGGCAGATAGGCAATCTTACTGTGCAAACAATTAAAGGCTGCTCCTCTGCACTCAAGACTACTCACTCGTGTTGCTGCGTTGAGGATTAACCTGATATGCTTACACATTAACCGTGGAGACACACCGGTGAATGGCATTCCTGAGAACTGTGTTTGCTAAACTAAAGGCAATAAAAGGCAGCGTAGAGCTACTTGAAGCAAAGATTGTTGTCTTGCTGGTTACCTTTGAACTTGGCTTCTAAGCTGCCATTTTCAACTTGGCAGTGATGCTAAGAACAATGGCAGCATTTTTATTTTATTATATGGTGAGGAACTGCAATGAATGAATTATCATTTATTTAAAACGGACTTCCTTATAGACTGGCCACAAGAACCAAGATACTGAAATAATATACCAGAAGACATGTATACATTTCTGTGAGCACTGCCCTGTTCTTTGTACATGAATTAAGTGTAAACAGCTGGTGGTTGGGTGACGTGACAACAAGCGATACAACCCCTTATAAAAACACAACAGTGCTCTCAATCTCTCAATAAGCAACCAGTATTTGCCTTCCTGACTGGCAGCATTGTGCATACAACTTAAGGGTGTTATGAAATGTTCACAAATTAAGTTGATGCTGAAGACAAATGAGAAAACAATGTGCAGTTGTGAACTTGTCAAAGACTCTTGACTGGTGCGCATTAAAGTGACAGATCCCTGAAGAAGAAAGAGAATTTGAGAGGAATGTCTTGAGTGATATGAAAACAAGCAGTTTCACTTACAGCCTTTGGCTGGCCCTCTACAAGGTCTACCTTGAGACAATCTTTCCACTGTGCAGAGAAAATGGCCATATTCACAAAAACAAGAACCTACAACTGTAACCACTGATAGGCCACCGGCTGCTTGCAGATAGAGAGCTCCTCTGTGTGCTGTATAATCCCCACACAGCTGGACTAAAAGTGCAAAAAAAAAACCTGTATGGGGGCTCATTCAATTCAGTGCCAACAAAAGAGACACTTGTGGCTTAGCAGTGTTGTGTAACTATGTTAAAAGCCACACCGAAACCTTTTCCCCAAAGCAAGTGGAGTATCTCTGTCATAACCTGAATATCTACAGATGTTAAGGTCTCTTCTTATGTAGGCAATTCTACTTACAATGAGAACCAGGCAGCATGATCAGCAAGAGCTAAGCAGTCTATTGGGGCAAATCCAAGTCAATTCTCAATTCAAGAATGAGGGAGTCTCTGTGCATCAGCCAGCTCAAGACTCAAAGCCTCAACAGATAACTGAGAAGGGATCTGAATGAGGTCTGAGATTTTTAATTAAAAAAGTTTGTCCTCTCCATTATATCAATTATAACCATGTGATCCCAACTTTATGACTCCAGATCAAGTCCCAAGTCCATAAGGACAAGTCTTCACTTTCCAAGCTGGGCAGTTATAAAAAACCTGCCTGTCACGGTCTTATTTATTTTGTTCCGTTCCGGGATTTTCTAGAATCAGAATTTGAGGCTTTCCAAGTCACATCTCGACTTTTGGGAGTCAAGTCTCAAGTCAACTAAGTCTCACAGCAGTCAAGTCTCAAGTCGTCATTTCTGTAACTTTGGTCTCACTCGAGGCCAAGTCTCTGGTCTCGTTATCAGCAGAGAACATTCACAAACAAGAAATACATTTTTATTGAAACCCAGAATGTTAGTGATCTTCGCTTACCTCTAGAACTGGCCCCGCCCCCAAGATTATCTGCTCCACTCCACTGGCAAAACCCTTCTGGCTGAGAGCGGTCAGATGATGAATGAGAAAGTTTGTGCTTTGCGTCTTCCCAGACCCGCTTTCCCCGGATATAACAATGCACTGATTTCTCTCTCTCTGCAGCATGGCATGGTAAGCCACATCTGCCACGGCGTATATATGTGGCTCCAAATCTCCCAGGGTATGATTATCATACATCTTCACATACTTGGGGTTGTAGATGGGCAGGAACTTGAAAGGGTTAATGACGATGAGAATGCTTCCAACATAAGTGTAAATCCTTTCCTGGCGGAAGCGTAAGCGCAGGTTGTCCAGCAGCGAGCGCTCGTTGAGCTCCGGTAGGTGGCATAGATCTGCGTGGTCACCTTGAGAATCAGGCTGTGGCAGCAATCCACGTTCCACCATGCGCCTGCGCTCCTCTGTGACCTGCAGCCACATCTGGAGGCTGCCGCCATAGTGAATGGAGCCATCCAGGTTCTTCTGCCTTAGGAGGAAGCGGTAATCCTCACCGCCAGACAGTGGGCGGTGCTCTAGTGCCACACGGGGCCAGAGCATCATCCTCTGCACAGGACAGTCGCATGGGTTCAGAATCCATTCTTCCCCACCAAACTCCTTCACCTCAGCCAGAACATAACACTTGGTGCTGTCCAGCTGCAGGCGGTCAATGACACGTTCGATGGCCTCAGCGGCTGTGGTGGTCTTGCGGGCACTGATCGGGCAGTAAATGGTGCCCTCAGCCAGGGCGCCTGGGTAGATGCGCACGGTGAACTCCGAGTTCTCGAAGCGCCGCCGCCGTCCGAGGGTGCCCACGCCACCAACGCCATCACGACCACTCATGGCGGAGCAGGAGTTCCCATTAGCAGCAGCCGGCACTGGCACGTCCTTTACTGGGTTGAAGAGGCCACCGATTCAAGACATTACCACTGTCAAGGAGAACAGGAAGACACAAAGATTGATCAATAACCTGAAAACTAAAAATATCACTTGTTTCAGGCTAAACAACAGAAAACATTCCACACAAAATAGATAACACTAAATGCACAGCAAAGATCTAGAAAAAATTTAAATTGTATCTATGATCTCAAACTGCACTAAAAGCAGACTTCTGACAAATATTAAATAATCTAGAACCAGGCCACTGCACTCTGCAATCTGACAGATTATGACATTTGTCAGATTATGACACAAAGACTTCATGTGCTATTATGTAATATACTGAAGATCCAAATTATTTTGCTGGAACCCCACATGCATACTCATAAAAGGAGAAAGGATAAATCATCAGGATCTACAGGATTACCATTAACACATATACACACTCCCGAGAACACACATAAGCTCTCGCCGATGCCAAGACCAGCAGCTGCCATCCTCTTTACTGAATACACAATCACGCCATTGAAAAGTTCCCTCTTTAATACACAGCAGAGGAACATCATGGGGTGAGTAAAGGCCGGAGAGAGATTTAATGACAAAAACACGAACATGTCAAACTACATCTCAATTAATCGATAAACCTAAAGTTATACTTCCTAAAGTCGTTTTTTTATTATTGTTTTAATACCATACACGCAAGCGTACAGCAGATAGTGTTAGGCAATATGGCAAAATGTTCCCATTGGCCATCATCACCTCTTCAAACAATGGTAACCAACATATTCAACAGCAGGGGCCAGAGGTGGGGGTTAGGAGGCCATACAAACTCCATGTACCTTATGTACATTGCAAAACTGCATATTGAAAAGCCTTTAAACCAAACATATGCCCACGTGATGTCTCTTAAAAAGCCACCGTGGAGCACTACAGGTGTGTTGTCTGACTATTCTTAAGGCAGGTTCAGTGAATGAAGCCCCATTTTGCTTTTAGAAAATAATGATTTGTGTAACATTTGATACTTTGAATTTTGACAAGGCACAAATATGACAAAGGCACTTTTTTGGTGTTTACGTCAGCCGAAAAGAGTCAGGTGATCATAGATGGAGCCTACAATACAACAACCGATGTATCTAACCCGGAGAACATTACAGTCTTGCGTATCAGTCTGAAATGTTGCATTCCAGGAGTTATGTGCTGTGATTTGTCTTTATGTTGTACCCACTTTCTTCCAACTTGCCTCGCCAACTTCTACTTAAGATACCGATTTTCAAAGCAGAGGAAAGGGCTTCAACTTGGTTGTTAATCTTCTGCTGTGTTGCAGCTCTAAATCAATATCATAGTAACCGTTCCTGTCAAATTCAAAGTACATCACAAATCTGTGGATTTACCAGCAGCAGTGTTTTAGGTAGACTTCACCTATCTTAGGTCTTTAAAAGTCACGTCATCTCTTCTCCCCTTTAGCTAAGTCCTTTACTTTCTGAATTAGAGTAGAAGATGTGCAATGCAACGTAACTCAATATATAGCTACACATGGATGAGGTGAACACACAAGGAAGCACGCCAGCCTACAAACCTTTTGTTTGTTTGGTAAAGAGCCATACCTTTAATTTAATTCATATGAGTGAACAGTTATGACTGCAAATTATATATTTCAACTTAAAGTGCATTTAATTGAACATTAAATGCACTTGAATTAATATGTATAATTATAATACTCACGGCTGTATCAATGCTTTGTAACATTATAATTTAAAAACACATCTCCGATATCAGAATGCATGAAGAAGAAAATGGATCATACTCCTCCTGACCTACTTTCAACCTGCATGAGCAGCATGACCCCAGCAGGGGAAAAAAGTGAAAACAGGAAATGGAACAGGGACACACATAGTTGTTGTACAGTTTAGATCACAAAAGGACTCCAGCATGGAAATGATACAATGCTGCACCCCTGGTCATTTCCTGTCGCCCCACATCCAACGTCTCGTGCCATGTGTTGCCTCAGCAACTTCAACATAACCATTAACCATGCAAACACGTGCACACAGGACCTCTCCCCTTTCCAAACACAGACACACACCCATATGAGACACAGAAAAACACACATCCCCTGTTTCAACCCCACACAATACATTAATCTAACTGCATGAGGCTGAATCCATACACACATATCCACTGACAGGTATTAACCGACTGTGATGAATGTATGTCTATTTCCCTGCTTGAGTGATTGTACTGTGTGTGTCAGTATGAGTGTGTGTTTTGAGGACTGAGTTCAGGGCCTGGTGCCTGGAACAGATGGTCAGCTCGCTGCTTAAAGGATAGGGAGGGGGGATTTAGGGTTGTGGCAGTGCAAGACAGCACAGGGCCATGCTGGCTGCTTCTCTGTTTACCATCACATGAGGACAATCAAGTCATGTACAACTCAATAAAAATACATGCAGATCTTACCAATCACAGTACAACTCCCAGTAACAACGATCTACGTTGCCATCTTGCTTTCGATAGATTTACAGAAGATCAAGGGAAACCTTTTGCTTAATCCACTGTCAGACACATTAATGATCAATAATGAATTAATCATTGGAGAAAAGAAAAAAATCACAATGAAAGCTTTAAACTAAAAGCTAAAAAAAGGACTATTCCAGTGGCACACACCAAAAAAATAAACTGCTATTGTGACGAATTAACACGAGCAAATAGTTTGAATAATGGTGTAACTAAAAATGTAATTCCATGAATTGTTAAAAATAACATTTAATAGTTTTATTATATGTCAATGTCATTGACAATTTCCTTTGTTTGATAAGTATGTAAGAAGAAGTGAGACGTGAGAGAATGTGAGAGCAGGGGTTCTGTCACATTCTGCTGTTTATATGCTGGTCACAGATGACAGGAAAAGGCATGTGTATTTGTTGAAGAAAGTATTAATGAAAAGATTTTTCAAAAAGACAGGAGGCATAGTGGACAACTTAGTTTAAATATCCTTCAGTTAGGCTGATCAGTGATGGACAGGGATGCATGTGAACAGCAACATGTCTTCCATCTAGAAACTGTTTTACAAGTTCCATCACAGTTAAGCCCAACATGTGATGAAGGTAAGGAATACCCTTTACGGTGTTGTTCCTGTTGTATCGGAAACCACTCGCGTGCTCACATCAGGGGTCTGGATCACGGTTGCTCGCACTACACACACTGCAGTTATTCCAACTGTATCACAGTCAATGCAAGTCCGGCCACTGAAACCACCCACACAAATAGAATTGTTGTCCAAGGGATGCACACAAAGTGTCTTTGTGAACACTTCTCTTGTGTCCAAGAATAAAATCTCTCTCTAGACGACATGTTTACTAGTCTTCCTTCAGGCCTATGTGTTCTACACCAGCACAACTCAAAAGGCCAACTGTGATACTAACACAATCACAATTGTTGCACTTTTCTTTCCAACTAAAAGTGTTCTGTTCCCACACACACATGCACTACAGATGCACTGACGGTATCACGCACATCGTACGCTGACGACCTATTCAAAGTAGCAAACATGCAGACACTCCGCTTCTAAACGTTTCCTCAGAGTGAAAACGTATGAAAGCAAAGAGACAGAAAGCAACCGAGCGAGCAAAGAAGAGAAAATGTTTGAGGCATGATGTCATTTCACCTATGCATTGTGCGTGTGTGTCCACACGGTAACTTAAAAAAAAGATGGGCCTGCAGTTTGTGCCCTGGAGGAGGTGACAAACCAGTCTGCGCACAGCTGGAGGAAACCTGCAGCGGCCTCTTCTCGTCTCTGCTCTCCTGAAATTGAACCAGAAACAGATCTGGTTTCATCCCCTGAATGGTCAGAGATGAGGAATCACAGACACGTTATCTGACCTAGAATCTGTTTGAGGAGACTTTACCCAAGTCACGGCGGATCAGGACAGACCCAATCTCAACTAAGATATCGGCAAGCAGTAAAGCCGGAATTCCTACAAAGCAAATTCTGGATATGTAAAAACAATACATGAGCTCTTACCTTAAGCTTCCTGTGAACTTACGTCAGATGCTATCGGAGTTTAAAGTTAAGAGTAATGTTGGAACTTATCTGTACTTGGATCAGTGGCCTAAAACAACCCCTTGCATGAGTGAAACACTGAAACAAATGCTTTGTCGTATTCGGGAATACAAAAAAGTGGATGCAGTGGATTAATAAGGCAAAATGCACATGGACAGATTTTCAAACTGTTACATCAGAACATCTGGGTGGATCCCCGTTTATCAAACAAAAATCGCCTATTTGTTGCTTCTGTACGTCTGAAATTTTAATTTATGGAAGATTTCTATACCCAAGATGCTCGCAAATGTACACATTATCAAATATTTACAGATACCGAAAAATTTAACTCTATGCGATCTGAACGTTGCCTGACAGATGCCTGTTTGGAGGCCCCCCCCCCCCGACAGGAAACGAAGGGGAGGTTCAACCACGTGAGTCAGACTCTTCAATGGCTGCCATTGTTGCAGAGGAGTGAAGGATCAAGTTTGGTCAGCTTTCTACAATGTGAAGTCATCTTTCTGAAAAGCTGTGTGTCACTGTCACCAGGGCTAAGCTCGTGTATTCAGGGCTCATAACGTTGTGGTGGCTCTTTGTTATACCTTTAGCCACTGGGAGTTTGTGTGCATTACACCAAGGTGTGCGAGTTGGCACATGGTCGTTAACCCTCACATCTAGTCTACACGTTTTTGTGTGTTCATTTACGGGTCTGGCAGCTCCATGGTGCTAAATTTAGCTGCTATGATTATTAACTATGTCACAGGATCACACTGTTTCTTACTGCTGTACATTTGGTTTCCGTCGAGCATAGAACTTAGTTTGCAGTCAAGTGTTGCTAAAAGCTAAACCTCAGATCTATTTACTACTTTTACGGCCATTTTAAGACAGGTCATAGTAACTGTATTAGTTTACAATTATGTAATTCCCAGCTCAAAAACTGGACGTTTTTATTTAATTTGACGGACAATTTGAGCTTGTGCCAAATTAGTTAGATTTTGTTGGTGCTCTGTTTTAGCTTCCACCATTACACAATAGAGACAATATCATAAATACTAAAAGAAACTCTGATGAGAAGAATGATTTGAAATCCTACATTTACATTCCTCCATTTGATATAATGTATTTTAATGTATAATGTATTTCACAACAGGTTTGACATTTCTAGTTGTTTTTATTGCTGACTAAGTCTGTTGTTGTCTGAATACCTTTTTGATTTGGAAAGTAGTTTGTAATACTCTAACAAAAGGGTGCGATTACAAGAGCATGTGCTCCGTTTATTGGTGTCTACTTGGATCACAAGAGGGAAAGAAGGTGCCAATTATGGCAGTGCATTACAGCGCAGATAAAACACAGATAAGGCACAGAGAGCCATACTATGTTATGCTGTATACATACCACACAGAAATTAATTTCCTTGCTTTTGAAAGGGGGCCCAAACCCATCGCTGTTTCAGGCAGAGGAAGTCACACTTCAGCCATAAAACACATCAGTACAAGCGGTCGTAAAACCAACTAAAGAAAAGGGATGGGCACAAGCAGCTCATGAACACTGAACTTTCTGAAGAATGCGCTTTGATTTGTCATATGGCAGATATACTACAAAATAATTAAACGCCTGCTGTATTTCCAGTAAAGACCTTCCACGTGCTGTGTGGTGTCAGTGCAGTGTGTGATAATTAACACCTGAACAATCAGGCTCCCCGACGATTGGTTTGACTTCTAGCATGTCAGAAATGTTTAAATGTGAAAATAATGGTCTCATGTTGTTTTGTGGCCAAGGGATTTCGGCTCAGTGTAGCAACACAGGAGTCGCTGTTCGCCTGGTTGAGATGAAGCATTTATGTGCCACAATCAAACTTAACGTTTTGTACTTAAACCAACAAACAAAAATGTGTCAATAACAACTAAATTGTGTTCTACTGTATTGAAGCATAATGTGTAAGAGATCATAAAGAGCAGGAGGGAACAAACACATTTAGCCTACTTTGACGCAGCAGACTAAAAGGTCTGTCTTTTCCCACTCCTCACTAGATGTTCCTTGTTTGCCAAATGAGAATGGAAGTACTGAGTTAGTCATTTTAGAATGAAACATAACTTTTCAACAATGACCTGATGCACGTTGTTTTCACGCGTTAACAGCACTTTCTGATGTATCCACTACAGTGTGGACATTACTTCAGCTGCAGAAGCAGTAACCCCAGCTGCAGTATGAAAGGAACGGAGGGGTCAGCTGATTTATGTGGCAGTGAATGTGCCATACGAGCACCAACGTGTTCAACAAACTCGCACATGCATATAATTATAGGTCACCATTCCTTGCCCACAAATGTATCAGAGTGCAACACAACTCTGCCTCTGCAGAGTCCCACAGAAACAGTTTCACCTCCGGCCTGAAGGCAACGCTGTAGCTCCACGAGAGGAGCCTTGACCTTGTCAAGCAAAGAGCTACAATTGTCCGGCTTGTTTGGACTCTGTAGAGGGTGCTGGAGTAACATACCAGCAATAGAAAGCTACGGAGTCAACTAGTTGCTAAGGTAGATAAAAATTTGGTATCAAACGTGTTCTGCCTTCCATTTGTAGTCTAAGTAGTGATGACTGATCATGTTTGTGCGGGCTTTGGTTGCATGCAAGTAAACAGTCCACGTGGAGAGCAAAAGAGGCGGAATGCATTGGCTGAAATGCAATCTCAGAACCCGGCGGATATCATCTGATGACTTTATGATAGCTTTTTATCAATCTAAGAACCCTAGAGATTAGTTTTTTTTATTGCCTAAAACGAAGCAATGGACAACAAGGAGCGCAGGATGCCACGGCTGGAGTCAGCGTCTTTAACATTTCAGTTTTGAGGTTTTGTTAAAATTGCAGTTGATACATGCAAATGCTTCTTCAAAGCTCGAATGTTTAGACTGTGCTCACTGCTCCAGGGCCAGGACCTTATTTTCTGGAATGTCCGCACAAGTACATTAACATAGGAAATATTTTCTCAGAATAACTATTTTGAGCTTTGACTGACTGAAAGCAGCTCTACCTCTTCAGATGATGATGGCAACTTTTATTATTGTGTCTGTGAAGCCATTCTGTTTCATTAAAATAATAATGTATTAAGTTTCCCTGACATTTAACAACAAAACTAGAGATGTCCCAAGCCAATCCTAAGGATCAGTATCGGCTAAAGTAAACCTGAATCTTCCTTTACTGTACTCTATTTTGGTCTGTCTGCCTCCTTTACCATGGCAATTGGTATTGAAAACAGTTAAGAGTTTGTATTAATACAGCGTTATTAAATGATCAAACACAAAGAAATAATAAAAGTAGTAATATAAGTAATCTTACTGGACTCTGTGTCGGCAGACACCAAATACTGAAGGACTTGGATCAGGATCGGGGACAAAACAACTTGATCAGGACCTAAACCTAAGCAAAACAGATATCTAGTCAAGTGGTTCCAAACCAGCAGGTATGGACCCCCCCAAGATAATGTCAGGGGTCACAATTTTAGTTTGGCTTTTTTGTCCTTGTAAAATTCTGAATACTTTCACCTCTTGAACCTCTAGGTGAATTTAAAGGAGTGGAGGTGAACAGTATCAATCCTAAATTATCTAGTCAATTAAAGCCCAGAAGAAGACGCGTTTGTTTGATTTTGCTATGCAGCGACAGTAATATGGCTTCAGGGCCTGGAGTGAAACACAGCCTTACGTACAATTTTACTACCTCTAAAGCATGCTGTGCACTCACTCACACGACTCTCGTGTCTCTCCGTCTGTCTCTGTAGCTGCTAATGACTAGGAAGTGGTGGCTGGGGTGTGGAACATGAGCTCTGACCAAAATATCCAGAGAGCAAGAGTGAGACAAGAGAGTGAACCGAGAGGAAATAGAGACATGGGCCGACAGAAAGAGACTGAATTGAGAAAAATAAAAAAAGGAGATCCAGACACAGAAACAGACGGAGAGACGAACATCCTGTTGGTTTCCTGAAATCTGAACCTGTGGGAAAGAGAGCAAAAGAAAGGAAGGAGAGCGAGAAATAAAAGAGAAGGATACAAAGCCAACCTGGCTTCAGGAGGCCGAGGCATCACTGTCTGTCTGTGTGCTATTAATGTTCAACAGTTTGTCTAACAGCCGTTTTATTCAACCATTTCAGCAACAATTTGTGCCCTCAATGTTGAAAGCAGGTGCTACCTGACATCTCCCTCCATTTCTATCACCATGGAGCTTCACCTCAACGCAAACAAAGGAAAGAATCTCACAATTTCTTTATCAAACCACGTTATAGAGTACGACACATTATAGGAGTACTTGATTTGGGTTTGAGCACTAACTTTTGCATGCTTTAGCCCATTTACTCGACATTTCAATAATCAATTAATTGTTTGTAAATGGACTTCATTTATGTAGTGCTTTTAAAGCTTAACGCCCCGAAGTGCTTTACAGACACTGATGGCGACAGAGCTTGAAGAGTCTGCATGACATTATCCAATATCCCACAACTTTGACAAACAATAATGCAGACTCGACTTTATACCAACTCAAGCACATTTCTAAAATCTACCAATTCAGAAGTCAATGGAAATCAATGGCTCTCTCTGAATGTATTTCTCTTGCATTTAGATTTCTGAAGATTGTACACAGCATGTGTTTAGAGATGGTCAGTAAAAATGTAAAAAGCATACAGGATTTGTAGCTAAAACCTTCAAAAACACCAGTATGGTCCTTTAAATTCTTATTATTCAAGGCGACTGTGGCATTTTAGTTATAGGCGAGTCGTACAAAAATGAAAAAATTATGGACATTCAGAAAATAAACTTCTCTTCTTAAATAAACTGCTACTCACCAAACAGAAAGCCATTAAGGTGAAAGAGAAAAAGAAACCAAGAAATAGCAGCTGAGTGTTTGAGTCATGAAAATCAAAAATTAATAATCTGTAATGCCTTTACACTGCTGGTATCTTAGGTCAAAGGAAGTGGGTTACCCAGATACCCGAGTCAGTGAAGCCAGGGGAAGACGTCCACGCCGAAATTAACAAATAAATAAATCAAAATCAGCACACACAGCAGAGGATAAGTGTGGCTGGTCATTCTGAACGAAGCGCTCGGCCTACACCAACTCCCTTCACATTCCACCGGCAGGTGACACAACTGTCATAAAAATATGACAGTGGAGGAAGTGCCGTGTGATGTGTGTTTGCTAAGTGAACCAACTTTGCCGTGCAGGAGCTGTTATTGTGGGCCGATGAGCAGGCTGGAGAGAGTGGAGGGAGAAAGCAGAGGAAGGAAACTAATACAGAGCACAGCAGAAGTTCCAAGGACAACATTGTTAAAAAATAAATAAATATATTGCATGCTGCTGTAGTACACCGATATCTACAGTCTTGCAAATTCTGTACATATAAGTTGTGTCCCAGCATTTTAACACTGCAAGCCTTCACACGAAAACAATATTGTAGCAAACGCTGTTAAGCCAACCAGCGTCAGCCAAAAGGTTCAGGTTCAGACAACAAAACAATGATTTAAAGTGCAAAGTTAAGTCAAAAGATCCTAAATGACCGGTGGATCCAGTCTCGTGGACGCTCATAAAAAGAGAAAGAGGCTGGAAGGAATGGGAACATGGTTTTATCCCACAAACACACGCACAGGTTAACATGTACTTTTATGCTTCCAGTAAAGTTTTTAAAAAAAAAAAAAAATCAGTGGTGACAAGCAGTTATGCCAAGTTTTAGATTTGGTTTGTGATTTGATAGATTCGGTTTCTCTTATGATTAAAAGTGGTTAATTCATTTATGTTAATGATGACTATAATCCAACAAAATCTTCGTCATTAAACTGAACTCTTACAGGCTGCTGTGAAGAATGGCTATTAAAAACAAATGCAACTGGGGGCTTCTATGAAAGAGCACTAGAAATAGTGGGAGTAAACAGCACCACTCCTCTGTTGTCGCCATGGAGAATTCCACTTCCTGTGTCCACTCCCAGGACAATGACAGCTGCATTGGGTGAGACAGGAAGTGCAGCTTACGGGGCTTCAACATAACACCACCATAACAGCATCGTGTCATTGTTAATTCATGTCTATTTAACCTTCTACAAAAGATGCCTCTAATGTCACATTGATCTCTTTTTAAATGGGTTATCTCTTTTGTTTTTTCGACTTTGTGATTGAAGAAAAAAAAAAAAAAACGAAAATTATCTGTGGCATGGATTATAAATTCTTAGTCATATAAACAAATTTTGGAGAAAACTGGCATTCAAGACTTCACATTCAGCCAAATTTGAAGGCAAACAATGAAGTCAAACAATGGAAACGCAGCCGAATATGGCGCCACGTACAAATGTATGAGTTTTCCTTTGCAGCATTGTTTACGTTCACTTCTGAACAAAAAACAAAAAAACACTAAGGCCTGTGGTGAAAGAGTGACAAAGCCAGTTTTACACCACGTAATGCTTAAAAAAAGGGACAAAAAAATTTTAAAAGCAGAGGGGGTTTTATTCCACAATGCAACATGTCACACCTCGTTTTAGTACACATTTGCCATGAAAATACCCCCAATAAAAGCTTTCTGGTTGTCAAAGTATTCATGAGATGAGCTTCAAGATTTTTTCCTGTCTCTGAAACGGTCCAGTCGTAGCAGATGAGATGGCAATGTCGGGTGATCCTGAAACACCTGCCTCGAAACCTGTTGCCTCTCTGTGTCTGCTGGTCTCTTTCCAACACTCCTGCCGCCTTTGTTAATTCCGCCGCTTCCTCTGTAACCAGCCTTTACTCTGGCTTATGCATTTATAATCCAACTTCTACTCATAGTGGGCTTCATCTCCTGGAGATCAGTGCATTTTATTTATCCGTCAACGTCAGTTTTCTTGACCCTCAACAAAGTAAAGCAACTATGAACTGCCCAATGACGGGACCAGATAGCATATCAATATCAGTCAAAGCCATAAAACTAAGTAAGTGTGAGCTAATGCTTTAATGGTTAACTGTTATCAGAAGTGATGTGGAGGGTTTGCCAAAGAAACAGCTTCACGGTGATTGTAATGAAAGGCCTGAGTAGATAACAAAACTACTACATGTAATAATTACAGAGATCGATACATTTTCCAATTAAATCCGATAGGAATATTCACATTTCCTGACATAGCGTCTTATTTTAAGTGCATTTCATGGAGCATTGTGTGCGCAGTTATGCGAGAAACATGGCTATTTCTGTTTCACTGAGGATGTTCCTGTGTTCCCTATGGTTCAATAATTACCTGAAATATAGCCTAATTAAGTTCAGGGTTCATGCAGCTTTTTAAGAGTAACATCCAAGCATTTTCAAAGTACCTAAACCAAAAATATCCAGACTCTCGAAGCCTTTATCATCACATCTAAATTGTTACTATAAATCCCAAAAGACAACAAACAAATATGACAGGATTGTTCCTTTTGAAATATTAAGAGTTTTGGTTTAAAGGAGTGATTGTGTAGATGATGAAACACCAGATTATGTTGAAAATCAAGCGATTTTCAAGGAGTATATCTGAATACAAGCATATTCCTAACCTTGAATACATAACAGCTAAACTTAAGCACCCAACTTTCAAACGTTTACATGAACCCTGTAAGATACTATAGGTGGAGTGACTGGTAGACCATGTACTGTACGACTTTGACTGACCTCACTTTTACATTTTATTGTTTCAGAGAATGGAAAACTGCTTTTCCTTTCAGACTCCAGTCTCTGGAAATATCTAATAGGATGCTGCTGCACGGTCTACATTTGGCCGGTGGAATAGGAAAAAGTACACCGCCCGGCAATAAAAAAAAATGTTTTTAAAAAAAGGCCAGTAAATGGAAGGCACATCATCAACAGCTGTTGTTTTAAAAAGGCATAATGTGTTTAGGTTTAGTTCTCTGGGAAATCAGATCCAGAAATGTATATGCTGACTTCTATTTAGTAAAATATAAGAAGTTATCTATTTGGTATATATTAAATCAGCCGGTGTGTTTTTTACAGCTTGTTTTCTGTGTGAGAAGCAGAAACATTCAGAGAAACAGCAGCAGAGAGCCTCTGAACCTTAGTGAATACCCAGCCATAGCTGCAGCTAAAAGAGGATCACACTACAATGCAAAATGAAACAACTGCTTGACACGTGTATGTAAAAAGGCAATGGGTCATATGCCAACTCTGACTTGAATATGATAGGAAAAAAAAAAACAAAAACCCAAATAACTGCTATTTTATGAAGTAAAAAGTGGATATTAGCTCATTGCAGATAAATCAGTATTGGCGTATATGTGAGCCAGTAAATAACAAGTACAGAAAAGATGTTTTGGAACCATTCAATAATTAGTGACATGTTTTTTTTAACTGTAAAATGTCTTGCCCAGCACATTTCTTCTCATCAGGAGAAAAATAATATATGTACGTCAGATACTCTCAGATATCAGTATCAGCCTCAAACCTGTCCTGTATCCTGTCCTGTCGGGCTAAACAGAAAGGTTCACTAACAATTAGCTTAGCACCTGTAGACAGTGGATGATGAGATGTTATAAAGCAGCAGAGGCAGAGCGGGGAGATGAAAGAAGAAGAGGAAGATGGTATCATTGATCCGGATTATGCACACTCCATTTCCCCCTCAGAATGGGAGTCTGTTGGGACAAACGGACACATTCAGCCGCCCCTGGCCTGCGGAAAGACAGCGCTGAGGAGCGGCCGGGACACCGGACACGTTCCCTCCAGAGACATTCAACACGTACAAGACAACATACCAACCAGGAGGGAGGCGGTGTGTACAAAAGTGTAACCTCTAAACACAAATGGGCACAGACTGGGAGCTTGCCTGCAAACACACACTCAGCGTGAGAGAGGCTGCAAGTGCCAAAAGGACTCATCTCGTCTTTCACAGCTGAGTGGAGATGAGCAGTAATGACTGTAGCTGCTCCCACAGCACACTGCCAACATGCCTCCAACCTCGCCGTGATGAACATGGATGTCCTCTAATGTGCATCCAAGAGATCAACCCTGTTCCCTAATTTGGATACCTGTGATGTGGTCAAGCATGCAGACAAAAGACGTTAAAACATAAGAAGAGCGCCTTCTCAACCTCAGGGTACGTGGACTTGTCATCTTCATGGTCAATTAGCTGCAGTGGATTTGATCAAATTAGCTACCAAAGGTTTCTTTTGTAAAGTGCTGAGGGAAGATTTATTCCTTGAGGGCATTCAACACCTACATTGAGAGCTATTTCAAAGACATCGCTATGAATCATGGAACACATGAGTGGGCACCAGTGATCAAAGTAAACTGCTATAATGCAATATATTGGCAAACCAAAACTACACCCATGGACATGTTTGTAAGCCAGTATGTGTTATATGTTGTCACACTCAACTCAACATCCATGTGTGATACAGTGCAGTCAGCAGTCTAGTCCTTGAATGCACTGAAATAAAGTGGTCACATAAATAGATTACGTTTATAAATTCTGCCAGTTCTGCGGGTAATTTTGTTTCCAGCCAAGTTTTTCCATGAAATGTGATACCTTCGAATTAAATATATTCAATTTTCCAATTTTGCATGTCATTTTATTTTAAAATCTATATAACTTCAATTTAAGCTCAATGTCTTAGCTTTTTTAGTTTAGTGACTTTTTCTGTCCATTAAATCTGTAACTGCCACTCTTTGCTCACTTTGAAAGAATAAAAGTAACACTTTTGTAATCTGAGAATCTCAAAACCAAATCTTTTAGGCAACAGAAGCCGTGTATGCCTGCACCAGCTGATTGTAATGACAGGTCATCATGTCTAACTCAGGGGTCTGAATGTTCAGCATCGTTTTAAGCACATCTGTTTAGCGTATTAGGATAAAAACATGACCTGTAATTACAGGACAGCGTTACAGTGGTTTTCGCTGTCTGAGTTTGGGGGATGACTGCTGTCTTTCCGCCTTTTGAAATCTGAGCCTGCTGGTGCAGGCAGAGCCGCAGTCGACAGAGCTGCTGCAGTGGGATGATAACGCACGTTTGGCTGAATGCTTGAAGGAGATGGCGGAAGATGTTGGTGAGAATCTCTGGAGAGGCAACATATAATGTTATGAGCTCATGGTTTATTTTATTGCACGCTCAAAGCTTGTGGAGAGATCAGACGGCGCGAGATTTGTTAAACTGTGGTCAAAAAGAAGAAACAAACAAGACATTCGAGGTTACAGGAAAATTCCATCCTCAGAAACCCCTTCACTTTGTACCATTAATCTGGGATCTTCAGTTCTGTCTCACCTATTTCTCCCATCCATTTGACACTTCCTTCATTTCCCAGAATGCCTTCTGACAACCCCACACAACATGCATGGTCTTGTTTTATTCAGTCAGGTTTGATGTGTTAGTGCAGATAGCAATGACAATATCAATAGAAAACAAGGACCAAGAGTTTGTGGACAAGAAAGGACAAGCATCGAGTCTTTTACTCAAAACGCAATGTGTTTTATATTTACACTGAATTCTGATCTACTAACGAAACAAACATGGCTATCGCCTCACATAATACTGTGGACTTCTTCCTGTGCAATCTCCAAACAGTGGTACAATAAGATGAGTCTAGAAATAAGCTAAGAGTGAACACCAAAAACCGATGTTTGCTGTTAGCTGAAAATGCTATATGCATAATAATTATGCTTAATAATGCATATGAGTCAGCAAGTGAACATTATATCCTCCAAGATAATGTGTTGAAGCAGGAAAAATGGGCAAGTGGAAGGATGTGAGCGACTCTGACAAGAACCAGATTGTGATGTCTAGACGACTGGGTCAGAGCATCTCCTAAAGTGCAGCTCCTGTGGGGTGTCCCCGGTCTGCAGTGGTCAGTAGCTACCAAAAGTGGCCCAAGGAAGGAAAACCGGTGAACCAGCGACAGGGTCATGGCCAAGGCTCATTGACGCACGAGGGAAGCGAAGGCTGGCCCGTGTGGTCAGATCCAAATTGCTGAAAAAACACGGAGCATCGCAGTCTGTTGCATATAGAGCTGCGTAGCTGCAGATCGGTCAGGGTGCCCATGCTGTCATCGTGTTATGGCTGATTGGTGTGTAAGGCTCTGTTTGTTGAGACTGAGGGAGAATTATATTTATGCACCTTGAAAGCACTTCACTTTGTGTTTTGCACAAAAAACAAAACACACAAGAAAAAACCCAACCCCTATTCCTTCTCACAGACCATGTACCTCTTGTTAACTGTGCTCTCCTATCAAAAATAGAAAACATATCGCCGCCAAGGTTGTACAATCCTCCATTTAATTAGTTATGTTTGTTATATTAATACACAAACCTTTCCTACTGACAACCCTTGAAATCTCACACAGATGCACAAAGTACCATTTAGGTTTAGACAACAAAACTACTTGGTTAGGTTTAAAAAAAAAAAAGATCATGTGACATAAAATCACATAACGCAATGTTAAGGCAAAACTTTAAATGACAACTTTTGGTTACACACACACACACACACACACACACACAGTCTCGCTTTATGCTGCATCACCTGACAGAAATGGGTTTACGTTGACAGCCTGGTGGGTCCCAAACAGCTGCTACAGGGTACCTTGTGCATCTGTATGAGACATTGAGGTGCGTGACAAAAAGTCAGTAATTGATGCACTGGGATTGAGAACAGGCTGAATTATTATACGTTAATGCTACATTTGGGAGAGTTGCACTGCCAATTAGATATTTGACTGATTAGCCTCTGAAACAAATATAAATGGATTTCGTCTACGACTGACAAGTTTACTGCGACGGGCAGAGAGCAGCTGCAACAGCACCTCTACCTGAATTTTAGCTTCTATAATTTTCTTTACACCAAAATATTTTATTCCACCACACTTAAGAGGCTACACGTCTGACCATAATTCCACAGTTAATGGTTAAAGTAGCCTGTATCTGATCATTTACTGCACAGCTTAGACCGGTCAGGAGAAGCATTCCAGCTATTAGTGAGCATGTCTCAGGCTGCATGTGAAATCCACGTTATCGCAGCCTTTTTGTTGTCAGTTACCCACAACAATCTCCTCTCTTCCTCCTCCTGACAGTGCGCAGACAACTGTAAACTGCCAGAATTCCTCACAGTTAACAGCGGCGGCGCACTGTTGAGACAAACCTCTAAATGTTCTTTCTCCCTGAATATGGAGAAGAATATCTGGTCTGTTTGGGTCTGCACATTTTGGATGAGACAGGCAACGTTCTCCCTTTTGAGATCTTCTGTTAGAAATATAATTCACCACCGTTTTAAAAGCAATTCCAACTGCACTCCTAATATTAAATAAACAGTCTTAACTTCAAGGAACTTAAAATTCCAAATAAAGTTTTTCCAAGAGTGCTTCACGTCAGATTTATTATCCCGCCTTTGAAATAAAGATTCTACTCTCCTGACTTTCACTAAATCCACCATTAAAAAGTTGCGTACAAGCTGAAGGAGTAAGTGAACGAAGTGCATGTCAAAGTGATCGATGCCATTAGCCCCTGCAATTAATCTATTATTAAATTTAAGTTTGATAGCAATGTTTGCACTTTTTGTAAAAGTGACATGAAAAAGTGATGACTTACATGATTGGTTAGAAACATAAATATTTTGGTTTAATAACCTTTTCAAGTGATGATAAATGTTCATCATCTGTCAACCTCCTTTGCCATTTTGAACATTATGGAAAAAGAAAAGATTCATTAAGACCTTTACAATCGGCAACAGACCGCAAACTTGTTGAAAGACCTCCAGGAACTCTTGTGTCCGTTACATGCTCAGTATTTCAATACTGAATTTCAAGACTTATTGTTTGTACACAAAGCATAATAAAGTTTATTTCAAAATAAGATCCTTCCTGTCGTGACTAGCCTGCATCACAGAACTAAAAATAGATACATGAGATAAATTCCTTAAAGTTTTGATATTATTATTTAGCACTAAATGGGTGTTACGAAACCAACACAAAACACAGCGCTTGCTGGTTAAATGATTTCATTTTAATATTTCCTGATGCTATGACTTACACAAGGGCCAATGCAGCCATGTGATGGTTTCAACACTGCTCTGCAGAAATGGACAGTTTTGTGTACCGTTACACAACAGCACATACCTGGGGATTAACCATAGGCCCTGTCCTGTCTGTACCATAAGGTCAGATTCTATTGTCACAGCTGCGTCACAACACACAGAAACAAAAATTCAGCAAATCACAACTTCAGTTTCCAGTGCTCCGTTGCCAAAAGCCTGCAGTAATGTGGCCACCGGCATCTGGAGGCTTCTGTCATTTAAACTGTGTGTGTGTGTCATCATGCACGGATTTTACCGATAATATCTTGAAATCAGGACTTTAAAGAGTACTTTTACACTGTGGTATTGCCACATCAAGTTTAGAATCTGACACTGATTAGCGGTTTCCACGTGGCCATCCAAGCCACTAACCATCCACTTGAATGCAACTTCACCATTTCATTAGCACAGTCCCTTTGAACCGTGGAAACACATAATTGTTCACATATAGCGTATACAGTAGGAAAAAGAAAATCAAAAGGTCTAAATTCACAGCAAACTGCTTTATTTGCATGACTATAAAATTCTCTGTGATTTTCCCAGCTTTGAATAAATTACCCTCACCAAAAGAAAAGTTGTTTTTTTTTTTAACACTTGCTTCTCTGCCCAAAACAAATTTAATGTTAAGAATGTAATTTAAGGGGGTACAGACGGAGCTTCCAGCCGGATCACTATTGTTTGTTGACTCAATTTCCAATTATAAAAAAGGGATTAATTTAAAAGAACAAGTTAAGCTCATTTCACATAAAGACAATTGCAAGGAGCAACACAATGCACTTTCTTCTCTCCAACTAACTCCAGCTACTGTTAGCACCAGTGAGTTAATGAGGGGAAATGCAAAACGCAGGGACGCTGAGCCTTTGAGGCCAAAGCTTCCCTCATATAATGGCCTACTAAAGAAAGGGGAGCTTTGTTCAGTGCAACACAAGCAGGTTCCTCTTTAATGACTTCATGTGCATGCCAATCACTTGCGCCACACGATGCCA
The DNA here is from genome assembly GCA_036023855.1 of Gadopsis marmoratus. Classification (NCBI taxonomy): domain Eukaryota; kingdom Metazoa; phylum Chordata; class Actinopteri; order Centrarchiformes; family Percichthyidae; genus Gadopsis; species Gadopsis marmoratus. Next base: position 42,464 of record JAVQJF010025533.1, on the reverse strand, counting down.
TCATGCGGCCACAACACTTTTCAGGACATCCCTGATCATGTGCGCCTGCTCGCTGTTCTCCCCCAAACACAAGGAGAGATTCGGTTCAAAAAGTAACACCGTGGGGGCCGACGATGGGGTGGTTCCCAATTTCAGATTATATTAGAGACTGTAGCAACGATGCTCACAGGAGTTCATGGGAGCCGCTGTGAATGTGCCAAGAACTAGTCACAGCGCAGAGGGTTGCTACCTCAATTATCAAGAAAACAAATGCAGCCTGTTTGAAGAGACACAACACATTTCAAACACTGTATTTATGTTTTTGAAGAACAACTCAATTAATTCTGGGATACTGATCCTGGTAACTGCTGCAAATCTACAGAAACCGCAACTAAGAAAGTGGTAGTGTTTTGTATGCAGGCCTATTGAAGATCACAGTTAAAGCCCCTTGATATTAGGGTCACAGTGTGTTGAACTTCAAGCAGGGAATGAGGCAAAATCTTTGACTTTCCTTTATGTTCCTGTTCAGTTATAATTATACAATAATGTGTTTTCAGTCATTTCCTGCCAGTAGAAATAGCAGCACTGTGTTTAACCTGAAAACCCCAGCATAATGACGAATACCAAAAATTTGTAATATGTATGTTAAAGCTGATATTCTGGTGTTGTAGTGCTGTAGTCACACCAACAGTGACACTTACTTGATAACTCTTTACCTCAGCCTAATGCTGATAGTTGTACAATGTGCTACAGACTCGTTTTCTAAAACCACAGATACTATATTTCACTGTCAAAAGAATATGAGGTTATATATAAAAATTTCACTGCTGATGATTTTATGACAGGAGGGTTTAAAACTGCAGAGTGGTTTCATGGTGCCTCAGATGGTCTACATCTAAAATGTGCTACAGTGTATATACACACCGATCAGCCATAACATGACAGCTCTATATGCAACAAACTGATGCTCTGTGTGTTCTGACACCATTCTATCAGAACCAGCATCATCTTTTCAGCTGTTTGAGCTACAGAAGCGCTTCTGTTGGCTCGAACCACACAGACCAGCCTTCGCTCCCCATGTGCACCTTCCTTGGACCACTTTTGGTAGATACTGACCACTGCAGACCGGGAACACCCCACAAGAGCTGCAGTGATGGAGATGCTCTGACCCAGTCGTCTAGCCATCACAGTGTGGCCCTTGTCAAAGTCGCTCACATCCTTATGCCTGCCCATTTTTCCTGCTTCAACACATTAACTTGGAGGATATAATGTTCACTTGCTGCCTAATATTCCCCCCCAACACAGGTGCCATTGTAATGAGATAATCAATGTTCTTCACTTCACCTGTGCTCAAACACAGAGGTGTCATCTTCTGAAGGCAAAAACTGTATTCAGTCAACTAAAGTCTCTCCCTCTTTGGAATCACACAAGTTTCTGAGATGTACAAGAAAACAATCCATTACAACCCACGAAAGGTAGAGATTTGACTTAAAAAATTTGAGTCATGATTGCAATATGGCCGCCATGTTTAGTGGTTACTGATTAACAGGACGTCCAGCCAATGGCAACAGTTCCAATGTCAGAGACGTGTGAAATCGCCTGAAGTCAAGCTGGACAAAGAGAACAGGACTGGCAAAACATGAGGCCACGCCCCAAGTCTAACTGACTGACAGGACATGGTGTACAAGGCGACAAAAACCTGAAGCCAGTCATTGTTTCCCAGAGATAACACTGACTGAAGCGCAGATTCTGCAGCTGTGAAGTTTAAGTGCTGAAGTAGTTAGAAAGGCAGATTCATTCCAATGCTGCAAAATGTTCACATATGCGCCGAACCTCCTGCAGCCATACAGATGAGCTGCTCCAAAGACTTTTCAAGCTACCGCTCCTGTCTTTCAGGTGGTGTTGGTGATATCACAAACGCAGCCCAATGCGATACAAACCGAGGCCAGTCTTTTAGAAATAGCAGACAGCGGGGGCCTGTGGGGTGTCGGATGTCGACAGGGACCAGTTGCTGAGTCTCAGCCTGGGCCGCCTCCCGTGCTACAGCAGCTGTGTCTCCTCAGACCTCACATTCCTGCAGGACAGGCCCACTTTACTCTCATCACCTGTGCTGATCTGAGGGAAGGACAACGAGCTCTCACAGCTCCTTGAATTAGTTATTTTCTTTAAACCTTTTGCCATCATTAAAGGATACTGAACATGTTTTAGTTATTACGCAGCACAGCAGAAAGCTGTAGCGTAGAAAAGCCCCAAGCATTGCAGCTTTTAAATCCAGATAGAAAACCTCACTGTTCTCAAGCGCTTTTAACTAAAGGTTTTTCAAACCCACGGCCTTACAATCGTTATATTATGAATATTTTTATTATTACTGCTTTACTCCTGGTTTAATTTTATTTCTGTATAGATTCTCTTTTAATTTGCTCTTTTCAGTTGTGTTTCAACCTCTCTGTACAGCACCTTGACTCTTCCTCTGTGTACGAAATATTCTTTATAAAGAAAACTGCTTTGCCTAAATGAAGACAAAAACTTACACCATGATATAAAGATGTTTAACCCTAATAATCACACAAATTGTGTTTTCAATATAATATGGTTATTATATAATTGCCACAAAAATACAGCAATGGGAGATTAAAAAAGATGATCTGGGGCTGAATGGTGGTTTGTGAGTCGGGGTACTAACCATGAATTGCAATGCCCCCTGTTCAAGTCCAGCAGGGGACCTTTGTTCCCCCCCTACCCCATTTTCCTGTCATCACTCTGACAACCCTGTAATAATAAAAAAGGCATAAAGTGCCCAAAAAGGAACAGACAGATAATCAGCGAGTACAACAAGGTACTGTAACTTTAAACCAAGCAGCACAGACACGATGGAGGCCTAAGTCTCCAAATGAATAACGAAGGTGACAAAATATCTTGCCCCGCGTTAAAAGCATCTTGCACAGAATGATGTCGGTTGATGCGAGTTTGCAGCCGTGAAGTCAACTCTCTGTGCACTGACAGGCAGAAAGCATGCATAACCATGATTCAGCAGCTTCTTCACCCATTACACCTACCCTGTACAACCACAGCTGCTTTGCAGTCGTTATTGCCTCCACTGCATTAGAAGCTGCACTGTCTGACCTCCACTACATAACACATGTAAACATTTACCCCCCACCCTACTGCAGCCAAACACTCAAACCAGCAGCCAACTTGTGTTTCCTCTCATTTATGCTGCATCATCCTGTGTGTGTGCACGGACGTCTGCTTTTTTTTCATGTATAACAGCGTGTCCAGGAACTACAGATAAAAACGATCCTTTTCTTTTTTGCTAAACCTAAAAAATTTTACATCACACTGACTCCAATTACTGAGTCGTCCCTGAAACCTACATTAATCAGTGCATCGTGTCCACATGGGGGATAAACCTTCATGGCTTCATGTGTGGAGCAGCAGTCTGCAGTGACAGGTCACTGAGCAGCAACTCAAACTTCTCACTCTCTCACTCACACACACACACACACACACACACACACACACACACACGCACACGCACGCACACACACGCACACACACAGCCTCTTGCGTCTTGTAAATTGCAGCGAGCGGGTGCCATGGCTGACCAAATAACAGCAATCAGGAAGTCTGAGTGCTGAGGGACAAAGGCTGCTGGACAATTTGGATAGATACACACACACACACACACACACTCAGCAGCAAGGATAGCGTCCATTTTTCTGAAAGTCGACCAATGGGAGGTCAAATGATGGGCGGTACAGTATCAAGCCCTAAAACTCTTAATTAAAATGTGTCTTATATATATCAACCTTAAATCTAATAAATTGTATAAGTTGTTTTCGGTCATTGATCCCCGGAGAGAAATTCATTCTCTGTGTCCTCAGTGTTGGGAGCAGTCGGAAACGCATGCAAACACAGGCCCCGCCCACTGAGCCACCCACGCTGTATAATGTTAACATAAAACGATAATTATCACCATAAATGTCAAAACGTTATTTCTTTGAAGTTAAAAGGTCAGTTTTTGCTCCGGAACGAAAGCTGATGAAGCCAGGCAGTTAATTGTGGTTTTAAAGCTTTTTATTATTTTTTTTTTTTTATTATCAGAAAAGTTGAGCGGCCGTTCGTCAGCCACCGTGTCTGTCAGCAGACCTCTATTACTGGCCGTTTGTCGTCTCCTTCTGCGTGATGGCAGGCGGCGACTGGCGTTTAACACGGGAACATTTCCCAGTGTATGGGAAGCAACATATTGAACTTGTACTGATCATTTCTATTGAGGAAAAACGATTGAGATAATTATCGTTTCGTCACCGTACCTCGTAGTGAGAATCTGCAGCTCTGTTGAACTGCTAACTGCTATCTCTTTTAGCTCATTGTTTGCACCGTCAGGCACACCTCCCATGCGGTTCTGCCTCGGCGCTCTCATCGGGCGCCTGAAACAAGCTCACGTGCACCTCACAGCAAAGCCACCATGCACCACGCAGCAAACACACCGTGCACCACGCAGCAAAACCATGCACCTCACAGCAAACACACCGTGCACCACGCAGCAACCACACCGTGCACCACGCAGCAAACACACCGTGCACCACGCAGCAAACACACCGTGCACCACGCAGCAAAACCATGCACCTCACAGCAAACACACCGTGCACCACGCAGCAAACACACCATGCACCACGCAGCAAACACACACAGTTAGACACTCGCTGGTGAGGCGAGCAGAGCCTCCAGCAGCCGAAGAGGCAGATATGTTCAACAGGAGTTGGTTGGAGACCAGGAATGCGACTCCGGATCCAGATGATAATGTTGTTCTGTATCAGCTGTTTGCCGAAAGCAACACAACAAAGCGATGACGCAGTATGTCGGGGCTGTTTGCCTTTAAGATCGTTTGGATGTTTTTGCCAAAAAGAGGCAGAATAATATGAAACATTTCAGCATTAAAATGTCTACAAAAGATGACATAGACATACAGCGTGTTGTATATTTTGTCGTGTACTTATCCTAAATGTTTCCAACAATGTCCAAACCCAGAGAAATGCATAGGTTTCTGTACACCTCTAGTAGTTTTAACTTCCGGGGGGGGGGGGGGAAACACCAGGCAATACGTCAGAGAGAGCGAGGAAGGCAGGAATATAATGTCACAGAGTCACACGCTGTAACAGTAGCACAGCGTCATTTTTATGGTGTGGCGTCACCTCTTTCGCTTGCGCAAATGACAAGAGACACGACGTCAGAGATGTACATTTAAGGACGAGCAGCAGTGTTTTAAACTCGGCTCTATGACACAACTAATGCCGGTGCGGAGACCTGAGAGGAGTTGGCGAGACATGTTCGGCTGTCTTATAGGAAGCGAGCTGCCTTGAGAGCTTTTGCGGGGCAGAACAGAGGAGGAAGGTTAGTCCGACCCTGCTGCAAAAGAAGCTAGGACATTGATTTTCTGAGTCATGTAATAAAGCCACAAATCTTAGGACTTGATGTTTCGATTATAGTAAGCAGACTTCCCTATTAAAGTTTAGCTCTGACTGTATTACTCCGCCATGTTTTCAGACTATGGTTTTCAAAACCAGGGAAAGGAAGAAACAGAAAGCCCCATTAATGTGCTTGAGATGCTACAAAGTCACTTTAAGGTCAAATAAAAAACACGGCAAAAGCTTCCGAATCCCTAAACTGCGTCACGTTAATCACCGAAACATAATGTCACAAACAAACATGAACCTATCCTTAAATAACCCTCTGTACTTACTGCACTCTCCTCTTTTTACACACTTGAGAAGTTATGTTTCCATTGAAGTCAAACTTCTCGTTGAGTGCATCTACAGTACGTTTCTGAATTTAGCTCCCGCAAGCGCCGGCATCCCGTAACACAAACAGGGAGTGATTTATCGTAGCAGACAGCCAGTGTTTTCGTTGTCAGGAGGTTGGTAATGGGAGCCAATTGAAGAGTGAAAGAAACATTGTGTTGCTTTGAGTGTAGGAACCATAGCGAGGAGCGCTGTGGGAATGTGCTGTTCTTTTCTGTCACCCTCTTCAAACCGCACGGCTTCCCCTCCGGAGCCCAGCACACCTCCACAGGATCTGGACTCGGTCTTGCCTCCCATACAACTGGCTGACAGCCCCACACGCTCGCTGCTAAATAACGAAGGAAACGAATTAAAGCTTTTCTCTTCAGTCTGATTTTCAGTGGGATGCTGGTCCTCTGCATTTGTAGGTGGGCTGAGCACAAAAGAAATGCCATTAAATGTTGTTTTTGCAACCACGTGTACCATCGAGACTTCTTTTCTCTCACTGAAAGCTTTCGACACTAAGAAGGAGGTTCCGTCCGTCCTCAGCCAGCACCGCTTCTAACCTTTGATTCACATAGTGCAAGCGGCTCTTTATGACCCATATTTATGTTGACCGTTAGGCGGCGACCCACAAAGAGAGACGAGCTCAGCGCAGCAACACGGGACTTTCACCCAGGACGCCGCTGTTCGTGTCCCGTGCGAAACCAAAAGTCGACGGTGACTTATTTCAACTTACGTACAGAACTAACGTCGCTATTTTAACCCAAGCGATGATCTTTTCCTAATCCTAACCAAACTGCAACCATTTAACAAAGTTAACCACGCGTTTATTACCGTTACCATGACGACGACAGTCCAGTACGCCTATATGTGTCCTTTTGGGAGTCATTGACAAACTGCCAATTCCTGATGTTTCGGTTGGAGGACTTGTGTTTGTGTGTTGTTGTTTGCAGCATCGAATGCTTGTATGTATTAATGTTAAAGGACTGGTTTGTGTAATCAGTAGTTTCTTCCTGTGGCCGTCTTTGTGCTCCCAGAATTGCTTCCCTGCCTCGGGCTGCACGTTCACTTCTTATCAAAAGCCGCTTCATTTTCCCTCCTCCCTCGCCGCCCTGGAAACAACCACCTCAGCCATAAGCAGAGGTTCCCACAATCCACCTTGCAGTGGCCCACAGGGCACAGGAGTCGCACTCAGGCGTGAACACCCAATATGACGAGTCAATGAATAAAATGAATAAAATGGCTGCAGTAATGACTCGGGTGAGGTGGCCGCTCCACTCGACTAGTTGTAGACTTTTATTACTGTGAGGAGAAGACGACTTGGCAAAACAGGTAAACCTGGAGTCCGGAAATATTTAAAGCTGCAACATTTCGAGCCGTCAGGGTTTTGCTTCGTTGCTTCATGCTTCCAATACAGCGTTGCACCTCTGACCACACCCAACGGTGATGTCAGGGTGTGCTGCATTTCGACACCATGCAGGAGGGTGAGGAGCTCAACCACTGCGGGTCAGCACAGGCGAGATTTTCAGCTGGTGTCAAGTTACTTTTTAAAAAGGACCCCATGTTAGGTTTTTGACAGCTGGCAGCTCTGTGGAGCAACGTTTTGATGAGCAGGTCCCTGTTTAGTTTGACCAACGCAACGCACACACATTCCCACTGAAGGTGTCCTGCTATTGGATGACAGCTGGAAGAAGAAGAAGAAGAAGAAGAAGAAGAAGACTGCTAGCCAGCTGAACAGACTCCGAAACAGGTTTATCACCATGTAGACTTTCACATACCATTAATTTGCTGTATATTGGTGCAAAACAATGAGAAGAAAATATAAAGAAAGATGAAAGTACTGCAAGTCACAACACATAAAATGGACAATAAAATGTGAAAAAAAGATTATAAAAAAAGGACTAATTTAAATGAAAGAGCTGTACGACATTGTGTTCTGAACAATGCGAGATTAAAACATTTTTTTTAATTTTTTTTTTATCTGCTTTGCAAATAGTTTTGGAGGAAGGAAACGCGTTCATCGTGTATGCTGGGCCTCAGTGATGAGTTCTGGTGAAGAACACTATATGTAAACTTTGTGCGTGCTTAAGAAAACAGGGTGCCTTTAATGTTAGATTTAATTATGATTGCATTATTAAACTGGTGAACAAACTGTATACAGGGAGTGACCCAAACAACATGAATAACTGCAGTCTGCTGCGATCCCAAACAGTACCACCTTTATGTAACTTCGATTTTTATTTCATTTAAATGAAAAGACGTCGATTAATAAACACGGAAGTCAAAAGGTCATCAGATGGCGAGTTACAGAAGACAATATATACATTTACCTAAGTTATTAAGTGAACATGTACATATTTCACAGTTCAGTAAGGAAAAATAAGTGTGAACAGCTAGAAAGAGACAGCTCATCAAACGCACAAACATAAAAAAGGTATCTGCTGGTCGACTCTGACCTGTGGCTACAGTCCAGCCCTTTTTAACTTGGACGGCTCCTTTAATGCAAAGGCCTGTTTATTCCGTTCATCTGTAGCACCAGTAGACACGAAGCAAGCAGCACTTGCAGAAACATTCAAATCGCTTCTCAAAACAAACAAAAAAAAAGCTTAATTATGTATTAACAAATTAAAGATAGCACACTGCTTTATTTCTAACATGTTTTATCTGTTTTATTATTATTGTTTTCTTGTTATATTAATTGTTGGGTATTTTATTTTTGTATCACTTTCCGATTTTATTTGCCTCATTGCCTTCTGGAATGTTTCAGCCCTGGTTCAATCCTGTGAAGCACTTTGTGTTTTGAAAAGTGCTGCGTAAATTAAAGGTTGTTTTTTTATTATTATCATCATCACTCCTCCTTAAATCTATAAAGGCTGCCACGCCGGTCGCTGGTATATTGGAGGTTTATGTTTTAACATGGCCTGGTAGAATATAACAAGCAGCACACACGGCCTCGTGAGTAAGTGTAGATCTGAGTCACCATCACCTCTGTGACACCGTCACAACCAAAACTGAACATTACAGGCTCGTCGTATTAGAATTTGCTGCACAGCTGCGGTATTGTTGTATTACATATTAGACCGAACGGGTATTCGTGTTATTGTGTCCACCCCCCCCCCCGTGGCAGTGCTCCCCTGCTGTTCCGTGCTATTGAGGCAGTAATTGCACAATCTCACTCTGCCGTACACCGTGTGCACAACCTTACATTACCCCGGCATTTGCTCACTGTGCCATTTTACAGCCTCAGGAATGATGTATAATGCTGTGTAACGCTTCTAACTTGCTTGAGAAGTTTATGCGACGTTATGCTTTCATCAGCGGGAATCAAAACTGGACAGAGACTCACTCACTCGTTCAGTATCGGAGCATCAATTCCCTGCACGCCCGTGTCTTCAGTATGCTGAACGCCCTGCCAAAATAATTACTGAGCGAATATATAATTTCTCTAAATTATATATCGTGCTATTTCTATATCCTATAGCTTCTATGTTTCCACGTACACTCGTGTAATTGTGTTGCATGTTATTTAGCACTGTTGTCAATGTTGCAATGGCCTCAACTCAAATTCCTCGATTTATTGCAGTTAATTTAGACTCTGGCCGACAAATTTCCACCAAACAAATCCGATGACTCCTCTCTCGCAGCTCCATCTGTCTCCTCTCCTGTCTCCTCTCCTACTCTATTTTCTCTACCACACGGCCTTCTGGTGTCCTGTAGCCGCTTGAACCCTGACCGACATTGTCCTGGTGTTGTCATGACGACAATATGGAGTAAGTTTAAGTGTTGCTAATTGTTGCGCAGATATATTTTCCATGCCGTTATGCGTCTCCCCTCTGAGCAAAGCCTCTCTGCTGGCTGGCTTTAACCCGGACTACCTCCTCGCTCATGTTCTCACACTGATGTTGCACTTAGACAGCGACGAGAGCTGGAGCCTGTGCTGACAGAAATCAATGGCTAATGAGCCGTGAAATTATTTTATTCCTTTTTCTTGGCATCTTATAATTTTCTTTTAAGAGTCGTCTTTTTCTTTTATATTACAACACAGGCATTGTTGTAATTGCTGCAGTTTAGCACAAACTGCTGTAATCTCTGCATTGCACAGAACCCGACTTTGTGCGTTTGGATGAGATGACCATCGCATTTCATTGTGTTTGACATTTTGCCATAACATGAAGGTTATAAAACGTTTCTCAGGACATTCTCATATTATAAAACACTCCCCCAGCCACCTACCGCACATATATATCAGGATATATCGCGATACTGAGCAGCATCGTGGTGATACGGTACAAAAAAAGTAGGTTTATTAAACGCCCATTGCTTTTATTGAAGAGGTACTGCACACGTATCTTAATTCAGTCGTTGTTCTGTCACTCGTTGCATGCTGGGAGAGAGGACTCCAGCTGAATTTGAGGGCGGCGTTACATTTTAAATGACTATTAAGAAAAAGTTTGGAAAATGATATATGTGAAGATCTTACAGTTGTTAAACGAAGGTGAAATTCAGCAGTAAGATGTTATTTCTGTCACATGTACTCAAACAAAGGAGACAAAAATGGCTGTTTTTGTTTTGGCTCAAGTAAAGTAAGACTGCTCTTTCCAAAATGCAGCAACACAACAGGCGTCGCATGCTAACATGCTAACATGGTGACGTTATGTTTACCTTGTTCACAATTCTAGTTTAGCGTGTTAGCAAGCTAACTTTAGCTAATTAGCACCAAACACAAAGCACAGCTGAGGCATTAGTGTGTTGTAGGAATTTGATTTTGGTCAAATTAAAATTTCGACCTGATGATAGACTATAGGTAAAGTCTGGAGATCACTAAAGCCACTACAATTCATGTTAAAGGGGGACATGAAGGTGTGGCAGTCCAACTTATACTTAGAGATATTTCAGTCTGGATAAAAGTGGTGGCCCCATAGGTAGATAACGTCACATCATGTCTAGGCGTTTCCTGCACAGCAGCAACAATGGAGTTCAGAGACAGGGACATTTTATTAAAAAACAAAAAACATGGCGATTACTGCCAGGACAATAAATCAGGTCTTAGTTTCAGCCCAAAATACATTCAGCCAAATCCAGTCTTGCTGTGGTAATGTTGTAGATGTGTATGTCCGTGTTTCCCGATGATGCATTTTATTACAGGCCCTGCAATCCCATGGTCCACCCACACAGGTGATTTCACTTGTTACGCCTGACGAGAGCTCTTCCGAGGACTGTTCCGACCATGTCTGAATGATCGCTCACATCATTAACACCTTTATCATTCTTATGGAGTCCAACTGTGCCTTCATGTAAGTGCAACACAGCTCCTCCTTCAACCCGAGCAGAGGTCTAATCACTGAATACACATGTGGGTGTGACAGGCCTTTGAATTATGGAACAAAGCAACAAGCTTTAATGTTGCATTCATGTGGCGTTGGAATAATCGGAAAAAGTAGTTCCCGACAGGGAAAATTAATGTGAATGCCCCCTCAAGTCGGCAACAAACAACTCAGTAAGGAGCTGGCAAAAATATGGTGCATGAATTGCATAAATATGATGGAGAAAAGTAAATGTTTGGTTGATGGCAAGAAACTTTAATTCACATATTCCATATACATTTTTTGCTCACGTGTAATTTGTAATATGGTATTAGTTTTAACCGGTAGCTGCTGTCCATGTAGAGTGACCTAGATCAGTCACAAAAAGTCACCGGAAACAGCTACCATCGTGTTGTTTGTAGCATCCATGTTGCTTCCACATTACAACATAAAAGCTCATGAACAGGCCGAAGTTGGAAGAGCGGCTTCCCAACTCAGGAAATGGGGCCATCCGAGGAGCATGTGGATGCACCATGCGATTTCAACAACAATAGGTACTTGCTTTGTTGCATCGACTGATTCATTAGCTGAAAATGAATCTGCAAGTGTAACAAATTCTTAAAGCAAAGTGCCAAACGTCACCGATTTCCAGTTTCTCAGTTTTGCGAGGTTCTTTGTCTTCTCACCATCTTGGTTGGATAAAACAGGCCATTTGGAATTCACCTGCAGCTTCACTTAACCTGATGGTTTGTTACACGGAACCATCTGAGAAGTAGCCCTTGGAAACAGTTTGGAAAAAGGGCATGCACTTTCAAAAAAATACTTGGCAGATTGGATGAACCATCCATCACCTTCTATAAGGGCTAACTTCAGCCAGTCGGATCGACAAACCACATAATGAAGCCGAAGCCATTCGGGAGAAGAGCGAAACATCTTTTCCATCCCGAAAAGCCTTCAGTGCCGTTCTTTGCTCTTCTTTCAATTAAGAAATACTCTCCAGTTCTGATATAGCTGATGCCGTAGCAGCATCTATGCTAACCTCTTAGGAGCCACCATTGATGTTTTTGAAAAAACCGTCGCCGTCACCAGCAGCAGCTGCTGATTGGTCTGAACCACTGCGGTTTGCCCACAAGTGCATAACTTGAAGCCAGCTTCCTCGCAAGGTAAGGCTTTACTTTTCCACTAGGGACCAAATGATTAATCAAGAAAACATAGCACATAAGCATGTAGGTATTTAAAAAAAAAAGCAGTACATCGCTGCAATCGCGACTGACTTCCTGCAGCCTGGATGTATCGATTTTGTTTCCATGTGTGTTCCACGCAAGTTGAGCTCCCTGTCCTGTCCAAACATAAAGCCACCAACAATCATTCAGGGGGAACTCTATCAAAGAACAACCAGGGGTGTAAACTCCTCCAATGACAGCTGCCTTCAGCACAGTCCAAAAGTACCATGCAGCCACAAGCTGTGTTTTGAGTAAGTCTCCCTTTTCTTGACAAGAAAAACAAAAAGCTCTCATGTCCTGCTGCACAATAAACCTGAAAGCAACCAATTCAAACTCCTACTCTGTTAGTTTGCAGAAGTATTCTGGAGAAGTAGAAGAGCCAAGGTGGTTTTTCTTTGGTTTTTTCCCCATGTCTGGTTTCTATAGTGATAATAATGTCAAATTGCGCTAAAATACAAACCTAACATTGCAAAAGGAAAACACAGAATGACACGGTGTTGTGGATTTACAGCAAGTGAATGAGGAGCTACAGCACATATTTTACCATCGCCAACCACTGTCAAATATACTGTAAAAAGGACAGAAAATGATATGGTTGTAATGCTGGGGAGTGACAAATAAGCCCGACAGACAGATAGGAGTTATCCATTTCATGTTTGTGCTTGCATTTGACGAGTGAATCGCTAACACAAAAATAAACCAGAGCCAGAATGGCAGCACATCACATTTCTGCCTCGCATTGCACCAAAGTGCTCTTTCCATGGCAACCGTATCAGTGGCTGTTTGGCAGCCGCTCACAGTGTACCAACCAAATGACAAATCAACAATGTTGATTCCATCACACTTCCACCGAGATGCCTTTCATTCTTGCCTTTGTGTGTGTGTGTGTGTTTTCTGTGTGTCTGTCCACCAAGATATGTCAACTGCGGATCAAGATAGAGCCGTGCAAATAAAACCCGAATGCTAAGTGGGCCTGTGGGATAAAGAGAAATAAGCGTGTAGGACATGCATCTCTGTTCCTACACGCAATCATCACAGTAGAAAAGAAAACATACAGCAGTGGAAGAAGAATTTGCAGCCTGTAACAATACAGCAGCATAGAAAACACTATGCCAAGTTAAAGCCTTTGTTGCGTTTTCTAAACAAAAAGATACTTAAGGCATCTATAATTGATATTCTTGGTCGCCGGAGGCAGCTGTTTTCAGTGAAAAATATCTAAAAACCCACCGTACTCTACCTGCTCAGCAGCAAACAGACACAGCTGGTGTACATAGTGGAGCATTTAGCAGCTAAATGGCCAGATGTTTCCTTCAGGAGTTGGTAGAGACCAAAAACAGAGCTAAAAGCAAGAGAAAAATTGACTTACATTTGCATGGTGACCAGAAACACGACACCAAATGAGTGATAATGTTGCTCTGTAACTGCTGGGTGTATAACAAATGTCAACTTAAAAGGTGATAAAAAAAAAACATCAGCTGTAAAATATAAAAGTAAAAGTACTCATGTAGAAAAATCCCTGTGAGTGTTATATTATAATAAAGTATAATATTTTACCGAGTTATTTTGATTGATGAATTTATAGTACATCTACGTAACATTTTAATGGTGTAGTTTGTGAGCTCATCGCTGGTTTTGTATTTAAAAAATTTCTGCAATGCAACTAGTATATAATAGCTGTCGAATAAAGTGGTAGAGTTAAAAAAAAGTGCAACACTTGCATCTAAATTAAGTATGAGCAAAAAAAAAAATTGTACAGTACTTGAGTAAAAGGCACTTATAGGAGAAAAAGAGCTGGTATGAGAAAGAAATGGCTATTATTCTTTCAGCAGGACTTTAATAAAATAAAATGGCTTATTTGAAGGGTAAAAGTTACTTGTGGGATGTGCTGAAAACACTCCGTCGATGAATTGTTTGATCGTGAGAAAATTAAACCCCCAATAATTAGCAAAATTTTCAAACATTTTCTGTCTCCAGCATCTCAGATCTGAGGATTTGCTGCTTTTCTCCAATTTGTAAATTCAATGTCTTTTAGGTTTTGGACTGTTTGTTGGACAAAACAAGCAATTTGGAAAGATCACCTTTAGCTCTGGGAACTTGTGATGGGATGTTTCACTATTTTCAGGTATTCATAGACTCAATTATGGAAAAGAAATGTAATAAATAACCAACAGATTCATGGAAAACAACAAATAGTTGCAGCCGTAATCCTAAAATGTAGCAAATCCTGATATTTGATTTTAGTACTTTACTGAAAACAGGGTTCAAGATTCAAGGGTCAAGCACTTTCAAGTTACCTAAACCAAAAACGTCCAGACGCTCAAAGCTTTTATCATCAATTTATCTAAATTGTTACTCCAGGAGACAACAAACATATGATGATGGGATCATTTCTTTTTAAATATTAAATGATTTTTGGTTCACATGATAGTGTGGATCATGAAACACCACATTCTGCTTAAAAATCAAGCATTTCTTTCAAGGAGTACATTGAAAGTGGAGCATGTTCCTAACCTTGAAAACATGACGGTTGGAATTAAAGTATTTCACAAACTTCCGAGATTTTGCACGAGCCCTGCGAACAGCTGATTCATCGTCCTAGTGTCCCAGACGTCTCCGACAGTAAAAAGGGAAAACAAACCGCTCTCGTCTAAACAGCTCAGACATTGTTGCAGTGTCAGTGTCGACCCGCCCGAAATCGACCACTCAGCTCTAAGTTAGCGCGGCTCTTCAGCCTCCGCCGTGGCTGACGATCACAGCAGCAGCAGCTCATTAGAAGAGGAGCTGCTGATGTGAAACGACACCCAGACCGGCCTGTTGACTGGTAGGAGGGAGAGAAGCACTGAGGAGTGGATCGTTTCAACTACAGCTGATGAACAGGAACGAAAAAAAAAAACAAAAAAAACTATAATGACCTTCACAGTTGCGTTTCGCTCATTGTTCACTAGGTAATTATAGCTTATAAAAGTGCAGGCGAGTGAAAGACATTGGTTCTTTAATGAAACCATAAAACATGCCTTGTTTGTGCTCAACAACGTTCGACACAGGCTCTCTGGGTACGATGGTTTTAAAAGCTTTAGTCAATCTCAAATGAGCCTGTAAAGCGCCACTAAACGGTACCGAGGCATATATTAGCAAGTCTCACGTTAGTGAGGCAGAAGCAGCTTCCACGTCACGCTCCCAAACATCGCAGGGCTACAGAAGCTCATCGCCGCCACACCAGAAACGGTTTGTCGTGAGAAGATGTTTTTCACGTTACAGCAAGATATTTTCACACGAACACGAACACATTTCTTTTGACGACGACATTGTTGCGACGCGTTAACGGGGAGATGTTTCAACGGCAAAGGCCTGGCGCGCTCGCTACCAAGCGTCCCGAAGCAGCGACCCGCCGACAACCTGAGTAGAAATGCTGCAGGCCGATGAGTAGATTGACAGCAGGTGCGCTGACTGATTACAGAAAGGAGGCAGGTGGTTTGCAGACGGCAGTCCCGCCTCCCTGGTCGACACAGGACACGGGGAGGAGAGGAAGACGCCAGGAACTTGTCTCGTTATAACCTGTTTCATGTTGAAACGAGATAAAGCTGCTTGGTAGTGGACTCTGCGATATGTGCTCCTGTTGTGAACGCCGTCATCCTCTCAACCCCATGAAGTGAAACTTACTTATGTTCCCCAGTTTATCCGTTCCTCATTCAAACATGAGCTTCACGTTCTAACAATATAAGTTATCACGTTTTAACGACATTAATATATAGCGCGTCTTGTGAAGACCTCTAACATCCACT
Organism: Gadopsis marmoratus; assembly: GCA_036023855.1. Classification (NCBI taxonomy): domain Eukaryota; kingdom Metazoa; phylum Chordata; class Actinopteri; order Centrarchiformes; family Percichthyidae; genus Gadopsis; species Gadopsis marmoratus. Next base: position 26,394 of record JAVQJF010025533.1, on the reverse strand, counting down.
CCGTGGCAACACCTCTCCCAGAAGCTGCTCTGTCAGGGGCTTAGGGATCTTGAAGTTTATATCAGAATTGATCCTTTCAGCTGGTTGAAATCGACGTCCGCTGACCCAGAAATCAAAGTGTGAAATCAAAGATCACTTGTGTTAAAAATGGTGATGAATTGGTGACACTGGGCAGCTTCTCCCCAAATTTGAATCCAGATACACGGATATACATTTTAGAGTTTTGAACCATAAAACAGATCATAACACAATTCTCTGCAATGGCTAATTAGATGATATTATATATATATATAATATTTATTATGTTCATATTTCCATAAAATAATTACTGCTTCTATTTAACACCTGTGACCCCGCCTGTTTGTGTTTGCTTGATGAAAATCCCTCGTGGGATGGAAACTCATGAATCTTTCCTTCTGGGAGCGTTTAATTCTTCTCTCCAACCCGACACACAAACACGGCAGCCAGCGAAGTCCTGCTGCAGCCCCCCCTCCCAGCAGCTGACTCGTGACAAAGCCTAATTTAAAATTAAGAGCAGCTAATTGTTTTTATCCTTCCATGAGATCCCTCTTTCCGTTCCTGTCGCCGTCGTGGTGCGGCGACACTGACGCCGATGTGACGCAACTGACGCGACTCTCTGCAGTGCTTTCTCGACCAACTCTACAGAGCTGCGGATGTTCAGCCAAATGCTGCCATGGCAACTGTGAGGGTTCAAATCCCACCTCTTCCTCTCCTCCTCCGCCAATCTCCTCTCGATCCAATCTCGTCTCCCAGTGAAACCATTAAATTATCAATCCCCAGCCCCCTCAGGGTTCATATCGCCGCATCATCTCGCACGCTCTCTCTCTCTCCCTCTCTGTCAATATTTACAGAGTTTCTCATGGACTCTCGCAGGTAATAGTGTCTCATTCCCGAAGCTCTGCGTGGTGCAAACATGCACGTACACACACACACACACACACAAGCAGTGTGAAACGGCTATTCCATCTAAATGAGCGCTATTCAACTTACTGTCCCTGCTGACTGCTACAACCGCCTGCCTCTGCGAGTGTGCGTGTGCGTGACTGTCAAAGTGTGTGTGTGTGTGTGTGTGTGTGTGTGTGTGTGTGTGGCTCCATCCTCACCCATGTGTTTGCTCAAGTGGATGAATGTGTATTCTCGCTCGTGTGTGTGCACTCAGGCGTGTACCCGTGTGTGTGTGTGTTACACTGATAGCCCACGGCCCCTTCAGGTAATCTCATGGTTGAGAAGAGAGAGATAGAAAAGGGGAAAAAGAAATATTCTTTGAGAGAGAGAAATTAAGACAGAGAGCAACATCCCTGCTGCAATAACTGAACTGACAATAAATATGTATATGCTTATAGATTTGTGTGTGTGCAGATGGCAGATGGATACGTTGTCGGTAATATTCACCTCTCTGCATGCCCTCACTTCTTTCTCTCACAGCTGGTTTTGCTGTTTTTGTGTGATTTACTACCAGTTTATTTCCTCCTTCTGTGGAAGTTAAAACATAATTTACCTGGTTTTACTGTCATCTATGACATCTTCACCAACGCCGAAAGAAAAAATTTCAAGTTTTTATTGACTTATTAAGGAAGGTTATTGCTAATATACAGTGAAATAGAAAACACACCACATTGCGTAAAGTAGGCTATAACAGCCTCCACTCTGCTGGGGAGGTTTTCCACGAGAGGCTTTTGGATTCTGCCTCCCATTGAACCACAAGAGCATCAGGGGCGCCATCAGACCAATATTTAAATAACTCTTAATGGTGCTGAGAGGTAAACCAAGTCCAAAATTAAGGAAGCTCTTATTACTTGTGGTTTTTTTGTTTTTTTTAAAGTGCTCCACAACAGAGTTATGCTTTGCAGACAGATACGAGACCGGAGTCAATGCTACAAACACATCTCTTGAATAAAGTGTGTGAGCTAAATGTCCCGTTAGCGAGTGATCTGACCTCGCTAGCTTGGAGAAATGAAGCGCAGTCCTGAGAACAACAACGCCAAGGAGGGAGTCAGCGTTGCAGTAAGCAGAAATGACTTACGCAGAGTTATTGTGTCTGACTCGAGCTAGCACGTCCCCGGCTTGCTAGCATGTTTAGCCGTCCCTGTGTCGCCTAGCCTTTAGCATTTAACATAACTATTTTGCAAAGGCACACAGGTGTTGGATGGTGCAGGCCAGTCAAGGTCTTCCACGTCAAACTGAGAATACTATTTCTTTATTGTTGAGACAGGTTTAAACAGGAAAGGACCTTCCATAAATTGCTGCCACAAAGACAAGTGAGGCATTGTCTAAAGTATTAGGCCTATTCTATATACATTCCCAGGGTTTGACGTTAACCGTGGCCCTATGGCCCGTGGCCCATAACAAAAAGTTACTTTGTGGCCAGCCTAAACTCCATGTAGGCTGCCCCCTGTGGCCACCAAAGTTTCATCCCTATACTGCGAGCCTTTGCCAAGACAACGTTACTTTTCCACAGACATCCAGATTCCTATTTATTGAGGTGTCACAATAACATAACTACATTTCGGCCACCAAATTTAAGGGCTTGAAAATATTAGCGTCTATCCCTGATTCCCTTACAGAAAATCCCCTCCCGCAAAAAAAAACATAAGCAGTCACATAGTATGTGTGTGATAAAATTAAAATTTTCAGGTATGAAATATCATGTGATAAATTCACGTATAGGCACATGTGGTTTTTGGATTCGACATGGTCAAATGCTATAGAGTTGGCCACAGGTGTGCGTGCAGGTGAACTCTAAATGCACCGGCATGCGCACACAGCGTACGAAGGGACGCGCAGACACAAACAGACCCGCAGATCGTTGCAAGCACACAAATATGTAGCGCAGATTCACCCACGGCGGCCGTGTGTGGAGACAGAGAAGTTGGAGCGAAGCTTGTGAAAATGATATCTCAAGATGTTAAATATTTAAATCCCCAGTGGTTTCACAGCTGGCGCCAGCTGATAGCGAATTCAAACGTGCAATGTGGCGTGGGCTTTCTCTCTCTCTCTCTCTCTCACACACACGTAGATTCGTCTATATATTCTTTATACACGAGAAGAAATTACAGAACGGTTGCATCAGCAGACTTTAATGAATATTTATGACTATTGGAAAAACATGGTGACCTATAGAAAGAAAAACGCTCAGCAGTGGGTTATCCAAGCAGGTGTTGACAAATAAACAATATGGACGCTCAGAAATTATTAAGCAGTTTTATGAGGATTTAAAAAATGTTTTTACCCGAATGGACAGTTATTTTGTTACCGTTCTTCTGCCCCTCAATCTCATTATGTCTCCTTTATTCTCTCACTTTCTCCTTTTCAATTTGTCTGTTACACTTCCTCTCACGCTGTACTAAGCAAATGATTATACAGGCCAGTAGCAAATGAGAGCAGACAGTTTGATGGGCGACAAGTCAAGCGTACTGAACATCAGCTCGTCTGCGTCTGCGTTAAAACATGGCAGATGACAATTATCGTACAAGTGCCTAAAAGTGCGGCAGCTGTCAGAAGCGACAGGACGAAGGTAATTTCTTTTAGACCACAGGGAAGGAGACAAAGCTCTCCTGCCAGCTGCACGATGAGCCGCGTGATGGCCTCGCTGAGAGCGGTCCGAGTTAATTAGTGCCGATTCAGCAGCATTCACACTATTGTATCCTGTTCTTTATTAGTTATTCCGCTTTATTCTTCCGTACGTTTGTCAGTCTTCTACTACTTCTGCACACCTTGTGCTACAGAAACCACTTCTTTTGTGTTTGATGTTTGTAGTATTTGCGTTTGTTTGTTTTGATGTTTGTAGTATTTGCGTTTGCTTTGATGTTTGTAGTATTGCAGTTTGTGTTTGTAGCATTTGTAGTATTTGCGTTTGTTGTTTGACCTTGTTGTTTTTACGCACACCTGAGTGAAGTACCTCTGAACACTGTACCACAGTTTGCTTGATCCCAACCTGTGACTGAGTCACAAACTTTGCACTAACCTGTCGCTTCAGTCGGGATTCGATCCCACGTTGCCAGATCTCCAACCGGAGTCTTTACCACTGCACCATCTTCAGCGCTGATCGACACAAAGAGAAATGAAGATCACAGAGTTCAGCTCCGTCACCTGCAGAGAACATTTACACTGAAACCTGAGCTCAGATTTCTCCAATATTAGCTTCTGCTCCTTCTGTCCTACAGGCTGATGGAGAAACATGCTGTGAGTGCATGTGTTTGCATATGTCTACAAAATTACAACCACATTTAAAATATTCCACATCAGTCATACATTCAGGATTATTCAACAAGTACAATATCACAGTTTAGCTTTCAACTTATCTGCATTTCAGCTCTTAGCTTGTTTAGGTGACACAATGTAGCTTCTTATTCTGGCAATTCATTTCACATTTCTGCATTTGAGATTTGTGCATTTTCCGCAGTATCTTGCAAATTTAATTTCAGCTTTTCATCATTCACACGCATTTTCCCCAGGAAATGCGATTTTTCTAGTTACATAAGAAATTCTAAAATCTCTTTGATGTGGTGTTGTGAGATGGCTGGAGGGTTTATTTCCCCTGGTGGCAGCGGCGGCGGCAGGTAGCCGTGAGTTTGCAGCAGAGCAGCAGCGTGACCAGTCAAATCTGCATTAATTAAATGAGCTGCTGCTCTGCTGCTGCTCGCCCTGGCTGCCACCGACAAAACAGCTGATGAGCAGGACCCGATCACGGATCAATGCTCAGGCCTCTTTGTAGTGAGGCAGGACAGGGACTGAGGCTCTGGACTAAGCCGTGACTGACTTAATTCCAGTTACACGACTGATCAGTTTGACAGCCCTGCAATGACAAGAATCAAGGGCAAAGCCAAACACAGCCCCTTTAGGTTAAACACTAACGCCACACTACATCCTGTACGGAACCTCTAACCACGCACACATCTGGGTCACACAGCTGGGCGTGATCAAGTGTGACGTGACGTAGAATTGTGCTGCAGAGACAGAGCGCAAGTCCCGCCCACACCGACCGGAAGGGAAAACATTGTCCACCATTGACTTTGAATGGCTGAAGGTGCCTCCTTGTCACTTCAGTCTGCTAGCAAATCCCAGAAAAATGCCTAAAAGCTGCTGTGTGGTGGGATGCACTACCTTCCACACTAAACTTCATAATCACCCAAAATCCAGCCTTGGAACAGAGCAGAGCTGCAACGGCTGGTCGGTTAGTCGATTAATTGCCAATTGTTTTGATCGATTAATCGTGTCAAACATTTGCTGGTTCCAGCTTCTTAAATGTGAGAATCTGTTGCTTTTCTTTGTCATTTAGGACGGTAAAGGAAGGGCCTTTGGGTTTTTGGCTGCTGGTTGGACAAGACAAGCAATTTGAAGATGCCACTTTGGGGAATTGTCAGGAGCATTTTCAAGATAGAAAGATACTTTGAGAAGTTTGTCATTCGGTTAAAAAGTCACATCCCAAAAAAAGGGGTTTCACATTTGCACCCCAACATTTTGTCTTCAACCTTTAGGACGAACATGTGTGTACGTTGGCCATAACATAGGCACAGTGCATCAGTTCTGACATTCCTCATATACCTCAATGTCCGTCTGTGTCTGTTTGGGAAATCATAAGCATGTGGTCTTGTTTTTGCACAAAAATTACAAATTCTAAAGTGATTAAAAAATAAAGTACAGCAGCTGGTAGGCTTCCTGGGAACTACAGGAAATGTCTAACTGAGGTGGGAGTAGATGAGCGAGGTTGGTGGAAAGTAACTTTTTTTAAAGTTTTAATGGTTTATCCGTAATTGTGATGGATTCTGACCAACTACAGCATAATGGTTTGCTGGTTTGTCTGTAATCTACTGGAAGTCATCACAACCATTAGTAACCAATGCAACCTGTAATGGAAACCATTACAAACAACTGGTCAGAACCCATGAAAAACTATTATGCAGTGGTTCTAATGAGCTATGAGGCTTTTAAATGGTTTGAAGTGTTTCAGTAACAACAGAAATCACAACGGTTCGTCTAATGGTTTTCTGTTTTCCAGGGTAAGTTCGTCAGAAAGTTAATTACAGCGCGACAGAATAACTCCTGGAACACAGAGAACATTACAGATTGACATTTAACAGTCTAAGAGATGCAGAGGTTGACTTTTTCAGTTAATTTGCTACTGAGATGATGCTGGAAATAGGTCTACTGTACATTCACCCACTCACCCACATGTGGAAATAAAGTTAAAGCTTTATGAAACATACAACAAGACAGACATCATGCAGTTCGTCGTGTTTTCATTATGTTTTAACAGTTTTTGAGCCCATTTCCCTAAAATATGCTCGCTTTGTCCCCCCTTATCTACCTGCCGTTTGGACACAAATGTCACATTACGGTGTATGAATTTGGCAGATACTTAAAATAAGTGAATTTAACCTCCTAATAGGTCAGACCTCAGTAAGTGAAACAATGGGGTGTCTACTATAGGTGCAGGGTTTATAACAAGATCCTGACACGCCTCATCTCAAGGCGGCAACGATTATTTTCATTATCAGTTATTCAGCCAATTGTTTCCACGACTGACTCATGAACTATTTGTCCTATAAAATATCGGAGAATGGTAGAAAACGTCTGTTACAATTTCCAAAAAAACCCAAGCTGACGTCTTCAAATAGCTTGTTTTGTCCGTTTAACAGTCTGACACCAAAAGAGTATTGATTTACTGTCACATAAGAGTAAGCAACCAGCAACTCCTCATAACTGAGACGTATTTTTGCTTGATAAATTACTGAAACGATTAAGTGAGTATCAAAGTCATTGACGATTCATTTTCTCCAAATGTACTTCCTGCTTCAGCTCTAACAGTAACCATTGTTAAATATAATATAATATAATATAATAAAAATGATTAAATGTGTGGTATTTTCTGTGTGAAACATTGCCTCGGCTCAGGTTCATTCTTTATTTCATTATAATTTATACACTGCGGGGAACCCTCACGTGGATGACACGTGCGTGTTAAATCACAGTGTGTATTTTAAACTGTAAAAATATCATTTACAGTATAATGTGTAGGTAAGAGCGTTTTTTAATATTACAGAGTAATTATCACTATATGATTTAACTCTTCATCACAGTGACGGACTGTTGAAAGAAAATGTGAATGCTGTAATCCAAAATTAAACACATAAAAATCAAGCCTTCCCCCTTTGGAATCATCTTCACTGGCTTACTGCAGAAAGTGCTAATGTTCATAATATCGTCATGTTAATGAGCAACTGCGCTCGTAAACATCATTTGGCTGATTCAGCAGAGGCAGTTCAGCTGATCATTGCCAATAAACTGAGACGTTAATACTCCTGTTGAAGTCAGCTTTAAAGAATTTAAAACGCCCTCTTGCTTCTAATTCATTTCTTTGTCCACAATAATTCAACATCTGTTTATGCATTATTCGTGGAAGTTATGTTTGCCCTTTTGTAGCATGTGACAGTTGTCCTAGTCCATGCAAGTTGTTATATTGTATTAAATGTTTTTATGCGGCCTTCTTGGCCAGGTCCCCCCTTAAAAAGGGAGTTTAATATCTTTGTGACATTGAATCTTCCTTTAAAAAAATAAAAAATAGAGAGACTTTGAAATGCATTCAGGAATTTGGCCATTTGTCGCATATTGTTCTACTCTCTCGGGAAGAATTAAGACGATTACCATGATCCCAAAGGCGATAAAATAACAAATCAAATTTCAAAATAAAGCACTAATGTGGATGCCACTTTTAAAACACGGCTTCTGTGAACCAGCGTTGGTGCACTGCAGGCGCCAGCAGCACCGAGGCTCTGGGAATTTGTAGTTTGCAACAATAACAACATTTTAGCACGTCGTTAATTATTTTGCCAGGTATACAATCTCAACATTTCGCCTTTTGAAAGCCACGGCTCTGAGACTCCGAGACTGGCTCTGGTTTCACCCTCCCGTCGCGTGCTGAGCGAGGCGACCCGCGGGTCAAAGTAAAGTCGGTGTGGGTGTTTACGTCACCCAGATTCAGGTGACGCCATGACACGTGGATCTATTACAGCAATGTCCAAACTACTGTGGAGGAATGTCTTTCCCACGCACACACACACACAGTCACATGCACACATACAGTAGGAACACACGTGGACACACACCAGCATGCACACACAGCTAATCCCTACACCTCATAAACACACACACACACACACACACACACACACACACACACACACACAACTGCTCATTTTCTATTCCAGTGGCTTGCCGTCTGGAACTTATCGATGGCCGATCAATGCTTCCTGATCGATTGACCCTATCACCATGGCAACCACCATTTAGCCCAGTATCTTGGGCCATTCATTATAAAAGCCATTAAGCCCTGTGTGTGTGTGTGTGTGTGTGTGTGTGTGTGTGTGAGTTATAGCTACCATTAGAGAAGAAAGAGGCTCCTGCTGTCTGTAAACTAGACTCGCAGAAATCACACCGCTGAATTCAGCAGCAGCTACTTCCTGCTTAACACGCCGCAGATACACATTTTATCGTTCTTATATAAAAAGTTGAAAGGCCCTGAAAACAAATCGTCCCGCTCCGACGTCGACTCGAAGCGATGGAGTCCTACATGAACAAGTTATTATCTGCCAAAGCTAGTAAGACTTCTGTATTTGTGCTCTTCTCACTGGTTTGAAGTAGGCAGCACCTTGTTGGAAAAGGGTGTTGTCATATTTCCACCTACCAATCAGATTTGAATCATTTAGGAATCTTAATCTAATGACAGTTATTTGGTTGCTCTCTTTGGTTTCCAGGGAGACGCTACTGTCAATCCAATACGACCAAACCGCGTGCGCACAGTCCCGAAGAAGCAGATAGATTAGCATTGAAATTATGACCAAGGATGTTTCTTATTAATTTAACTTGCTTATTTGGCCATAAATATTTTATGTTATGAAAAAAATGAATTTGTCGGTATTTGGCAACGGGCTAGTTTAAAAGGCTAGTTGGGACCTCCTAAGGAGTCCAATTTGAGGGGTTAGGAGAAGGTTAACAAGAAAATAAGAAACAAAATATTCAGCCATAAAAATTAGGTTCACTTTCAGATCTTAGCTTTTTTAAATTGTTTTGTCTCGTAGGAGCTATGAAACGGGGAGCATCGTTGCTGCTGAGTGAAAAGATTAAAGAGCCAAAAAATCAAAAATGATCACAGCATATGAAGCTGACTGTACACAAACAGCGAGACAGAAATAATGAAGGTGCACATGCCGATTCTTATTGATCATCACGTTGTTAATGCACGCGATTGATTGATTCCACTGTCGCTCGTGTGTGGGTTGAGGTTTAACCTACAGCTTTTGTCTGGGCTTTCAGACCTGACAAAAACAGGAATTCTTTCAACATAATCGATATACGAGGCTCTGATATTGTCACGGACTCTGAGTGTGCGGAGCTAACGGTCCCCTGTCACATTCTGCCGGCCAACTACACATCGGTGGATATGAAACCATGGAGACTTCAGGGCGGTCAAACAACTCACTATTCAACACAGCAGTTTTCCCCTTCATGTTACAATGCAACGACGTACAGAAGGGAACTGGGCAATGCATCCCTTCCCTACTCCTTCACTTCTTCACTGCCAGTCCAACATGTCTTTACTGCCCTGCTAGCAGACGGGCCTACAGATGTCACAGTCAGATGTTTGGTCCGTCTGTCAGGCTTTGGTCCTCAAAAAACAGATTGCCATTAAATTTGCTCTGAATATTCACAGTCTCGCGGGGATGACTCCCTGATGATTTCGGTGACCCCTCCCCAACCTCCCAGCCACTAGGCCAGACTTTCCACTTGTACACAAGAAATATTAAAATCCAATGACATTTACTGAGGACGGTCATGTTTTCCCAGAGATTGACCTCTTTCACCCACAGAAAAAGCTGATTTGTTCATAATTTTAAGCGTACGGCGAGTGAAGATGGATGCTGAGGGACGCCTCTGGTTTTACACTTTATAAAATGTTATGGATTTTTCATGTGCAATGTGAATGTGGTTGCTCTGTGGAGCCTCGCAGCCTCTTTTAGCTCATTGTATTGGTTTGAAACCCTCTGTGTACACCACCTGCTCAGCTGAGCAAAGTTAACAACCAGCCAAACATTTAGTAGCTAAAGAAAAGCCAGATATTTCTGTCAGAAGGTGGTGGAGACCAAACCAGAACAAAAAGGAGAGTGAATATCAGACTAACACGTGGCCAGAAAGATGGCTCCAAATAAAGGCCAATGTTGATGCTAACGTCTGTTGGGCATAACGACTTTATAAGGTGAGTCTCCTAAGTGGCCAGAATAATAAACTAAAGTGCTGTCAATCAAAGTAAATACTGCAATAGTACTGTAATTATAACGTCAGGTTGAAAGCAACATCTGAACATTATGCTCCTTAAAATCTAAAACCTAATATTCTTTTTGAATATCTTGAAACGTGTATTTTTAAAGCCACTTAATATGGAAAAGTGTCAATTACGTACAATGTACATTGTGTGTTTGAATTTCGGTTAATTTGTCTATTCTTTTTCAATCTCTGATGTTTACTTGTATACAGGTCTGTCTTGAAAGATGAGATCGAGTACAGTAGTAGCTGTTCCCACTGACGCTTTCTTTGCCCATCTTATAGGAGTAGGAGACGTTCTTAATCTGTGGCATTAATAAGCCACTCAGTGTGAAAGTCAAATGATAGACAGCTAAAATTGAAGCACATCTGTTCCAGGATACGGACATGAGTCGGACAACTTAAAATAAAAAAAAAAAGCTGCCGAATCCGTTTAGGTGTTGCTTCGCCTCTCAACATGAATCAGGCTTCACGGGCAAACGGAAGCGAGGGGTGTAATTTGGTCAGAGCGTGACGTCTCCCAAAAATAGACACAAAACGGTGACGAGATACTCCTTCAACCCCAAAATGACCCCGTAAGAGCAGAGTTTTGAAATATCACTTCGAGGAGGGAGTGTGTGATTCACAGGGGCGAGGGGGAGGTGAAGAACGGCAACGGCAACAAAAACTTAAATGGATGGACTTACTTTTCTTAATGCACACTCAGTAGTTTAACTGTGATGAAGACTTTCTTATGCATTGTGTTTATGAAACCCGCGTCATTGTGCGTGTGCGTGTGTGCGTGTGTGTGTGTGTGTGCATGTGTGTGTGTGTGTGTGCGTGTGTGTGTGTGTGTGTGTGTGCGTGTGCCAGAGAGAGAGAGAGAGAGAGAGAGAGAGATGGTATTTAGTCTCAGCAGCAGATAAGGCCAACTGGACAAGTTGGCAGAGAGCGAGGAGAGAAAGTACATTTGTGTGTGTGTGTGTGTGTGTGTGTGTGTCACAGAGGGAGCTTGTCATGCCCAGTTGTCTATGTCCGGCAGATTTCTACTCCCCGTGGGACACACACACTCTTCGCACACATTCAAACACACACACACACACTCACTCACAGACACACGCAGTGCCCTTCTTGCTGACACTGCTTTTTAATATTTCACTACATGCAGGGCTAGCCATATGCTGCCCTGTCACACACCTACACACACACACACACAGAAATATTAACACTTGCACGTACACGTGCAGCACTTTCTTGCATTGCTGTATGCGTGAACACACTTCAGGTCGTTGGAAAACGCCTAAATCAAACCGCCATCCTCAAACTGTGGCTTCAACCCAAAATCTAAAATGTTCCATTTTATAATGAGGGTTGCGATTTTCTACCGTCTTTGTGAGGACACTTGGCAGCGATGGAAAGCACACACAGAGACACACACTCCTCCAAAAACACCTCCAGTTTGTTGTCTTTGGCTCTGCAGAAATGCCCTTTTTTTTTCCCGTTGCATTTTTGAGTTTGGTTCTTAAACATTCACTCTGCTCAATTACCAGAAAACCAGAGCTTGTGAACAGTAAAAACACCTCACAGGCATCAGCTCCTCTACTGGAAAAAAAGAAGAAAAAAGAAAAGGGTTCTGATAACCTTTTTGAGATTTTGGCAGTGCGAAGTCGGCACTTCCTGCCATCATTTGCTGCCGAGGAAAAAGCTGAATATCAGCATCAACTCAGACTGTTTAGGCTTCTTGAAGCTGCGGTCTGTCAGATGCCAACATGAATTTACTCGCAGGCATAAACTGTGCGTTTCAGGCTGTTTTCCGTTGTAGGTTTGCATTACGTTCTCACGCTTCACATCTCAGTTTGAATGTCATCGTTGTCAGCTGGCCAGTCAAAAGAGAAATGCCTCAGATTCAGACCACGTCAACACTGAGGCCGCGAGGTAGTGGAGGGAAGAATTCAAATATCCGTCACCTCTAAACCTCTCTGTGACATATGGATATATCACTATACAATATAACATAGTTGTTGTCACCATCCTACTGGTTACTTTGTCAGACGACTCCACAATCATAAAATAGCAACCCTGTGTAAGAGAAACAGCAAATATGTTTCGCAAGAAACACCAGTCAGATTTCTATCAGTGTTGTGAGTTTTTAATGAGTATGTCTGCCAAGTCGCAAAACGTTCAGACTAAAAGTATCTGCACAACATTCAGTGACGAGGTATTTCATTTTTATTCGGCCCTTAAAAAACACTACAAAGCGACTAAAGCGTTGTCAAACTTTTTTTCATAGTTACGTTCAGGCAACTTGGTTAAGGTTCGGGAAAGATTGTGCTTTCGGTTTAATGTTTAAAAAGCCCACAATGGCGCATTTATTGACATCTGACTAAAAGCTGCTTTTGCGGCCTAAACGCAACTACACATGGGGCTCTGGATGCAAAGCCTGATCTCCAGCATCAACGTCCTGCGCAGCCTGGTTTTCTGACTGCAAAACAAGCTACAACCAGCCATTAAGAATTTGCATGCTCTTGGAGCTTTGAGGTTCCGCCCCCAAAACCTTCACAGTTGTATCTATTGTTCTGAATAAAGCCCGAATTTCGTTCCCAGGTTGTGCGCACATTTGTCCTGTCAGTGGGCCCCACCCCAAGGGACTTCATTTCTTTTGACGCTTTCAAGCAACTAGTCAAAGAGGGTTTATACGGTATCTCCTAATGCCAAATATTTCCTTTAAGGAGGTACAACACTCCCAATATTTGGTTTGATCTACCTCCTCCATTATAGCCGTTTTAAAGTGAAACCCAAAGCTTGGCTTTTATAATAATAATAATAATAATAATAATTATTATTATTATATTATTATTATCAAAGCTTGGCTTTTGGAGAATCTCTACTCTTCTTTTCGATTGGTAGCTGAATTCCTGGTGAAATGTCTCAGCCTTTGAACAAACCGCTCTGGACATGCTCGGGGTAAACAGGTCCACAGAGGGGAGACATCAAAGAGAGAGAGGCCTGGGTCGGCATGGGATGGCAGAAGTAGTGAGCAGGGAAAGAAGAGAGAGGAGCAAGGAGACGAAGAAACAAGAACAGAACCTGGATTCATGTCAGAGGGAAATACCGCTTGCCCAAAGTTAAAGTTTGGCCTCACCAGAAGTGCTAACGCTGGAACAAAAAGTTTTTAGCTCCCGAGTGAGTTTTTTATTTTCTGGGCTAAATGAATTATTGATATGAGGTCAAGCCAGCGTGAGATTACACTAAGAGAGGGTGGGAAATCTGTAACCTTAAAACAGAGTACCACGGCGTGCATCAGATGTATGTTTGTGCTTTTTGGGGAGGTGAACCTGTCTCAAATTAAGCAGTAATAACAATGAAAGACTTTCCCTGTTTGTGCTTCTGTTTTCCAAGATGAATACGATCCCAAAGGGGAACAAACTGGCCAAAGATTCAGCCTGAATGTGTGTGTGTGTGTGTGTTTGTTAGACAGGGGTAACTTAATGGACAAGGTCAGAGCAGTGTGTGGGTGACGTTTTTTTTTGATGGAAGGATGGACGCTGTTAGATCTTTATGACGTAGTCAGAAAGTTGTGTCTATAGACTTTGCTGTTGTTCTGCCCGACTATAAGAGGCTGCAGCCGTGCAAGCTGCATTGTCAGACTGCACCTATTAGCCAAACTGAGGCTTTGGGCTAAATGCTAACATACTGAGGTTTAGCGGGTATATTACCTTGTTCCCCATTTTAGCCGTTAGCATGCTATTATGCTAATTGGCACAAAACTGTCAATCTATTCCTCATAACTAGTTGAAAAAGTAAAAATGTGCATGCCTTGGTCAATATTTTGCACATTACATCCCCTTCACTTTAAGAACAGATTTATTTCACACGTTGTTTTTTTGTACATTTTTATTTTATGTTTACGAGTCTTGACTTTTGCAGTACTTGTTTTTTCTTTTCTATTACTATGTTTATTGTTTATAGTTTATTGACCTTTCAGCATTATAGCAGGTTCATAAAACCAATTGTCATTAAAAACACTGATTTATTTTGTCGTTGTAAGAAGACGTCAATACTAAATAGACCACAAAATGTAGAGTAGATTAAAGGTTACAGATAAACCCAAATTTAAAAATGCAGTTGAACAAGCTAAGGAAAACTAATATATCTAAAATGTGCTGTTAAAGAGCTCGTAGTACCCTATTACCCCACTAGAGCACTGAGCTCCCAGAATGCAGGGCTCCTTGTGGTTCCTAGAGTCTCTAAAAGTAGAATGGGAGCCAGCTGCTTCCTTTCTCTCCTCTCTCTCTGTCCTTCTGTTGCTGTCTGCGAGTGTTTCTGCCTCCAGAGCTGTGGAGTCTGGATCTGTGGATGCAGACTGCCTGCTGCTACTACTGTTACTGCTCTTGTTATTAGTATTACAGTTATTGTATTGCTACTGATATTATTTTATGTTAACGTCAGTACCATTGCTACTACTGTTGCTCTCTCTCTCAACCCAACCGGTTGATGCCCTTCAAATAAACATATTATTATTAGTAGTGGTATATATATCAGTAGTACTACTGCTACCTTTTATTATTACTCTGATTCCAGGTGCTTCTTCTTGGTCTTCTTCATGTGTTTTTGTATTGCATTATAAATATCAGAATCTCATGTGTTCATTAGCCTTCAGGGGCCCCGGGGCAAACATTAGTTACTGGGCCCCTGTGGACCCCCATTATATATGGCTGAAGTGATTCATTGATTTATCAATAGAAACTTGGCTACAAGTTTGATGATGGATTAAGTGCCCCAGTGAGGGCCCCTGGGCCGCTGGCCCCTGGGCCGCTGGCCCTTGGGTGTTATATGTAATGGTCGTGACAGTTCAGATGCTTCTTCACAGTTTACTTCCTCCATTGCTCTGCTGGCTCCGAGAGCCTGAACAGACCGGACATCACGGCTCCTGCTCCTGTCCGATCTATTCGCACCAGTTCCCTCCGATCTCGTCTTTTTCTCCTCCTTTCTGTTCTACACGTGTTTGTAGTTTTTCATCTGAGGTTGGTCATCGTTGACCAAATAAGGAGCGGCAGCGCCATAAAAGGAAACGTGTTTCTTTATATGGAGGAAAGTAGTTCCCCTGCTTGTCGAAAGAACACGTCGCCTTTAGGTATTACTGCGCACATCCTCCAGTCGCGTCACACCTTTTTGATAAAATGTCATGTAGAATACATCAATATAACGTGTGTGATCAAATGTGCCATATTTTGGAGGAGAAGTGTGACTATAGCGCGTAGAGTATGTAGAGCTATATACCTGGGCGGACGGATATCGCCGGGTGCTGCTCATCATTTCCTTATGTGGAGCGGAGTGTTTCTGGGGGCCGGGCCTCACTGATTACTGTACAAAAACACAACTTTATAACTTTATTCTTTGTTTGGGTGAAACCAGGTCATATTTTATGGAGAAAGTATTTTCTGCTTTTCCCTCTGATGTTCTCCGGCGTATCCGCCTGAACTCTCGGTGATTTACGGAGTTTCCTGATGGACAGATAGCTTTACTTGTTGCTAAAGTAACCGCTAACTGGAGCTAGCTGTAGCTAGTCAGCCGTGCAGCTAGCGGTCCTATTTGCTGACTTTGCCCGGACGGGGAGCTCGTAGCACCGGAGGAGTGTTGGTGTTCACACCGCTGACACAGGAGCTTTGGCCCGCCGGGAGGAGGAGGTTGTCAGGCCGGGGGGGGCGGGGACCCTGCGGGGACAGCTGGCGGGCGGTTGCGGAGGAATGGGCACCAGAACCGGAGTCGGGCGCGCGGGCAACGGAACCGGGCTCAGCACCCTTCCTGTGAACACGGCCGGACCAGGATCAAACACAGCTTGCGAGACCGACGGAGGCCAGTTTGACGACAGGGAGTACAGTACCGAGGTGATTTACAGCGGCTCTGACCAGGACTCGGACACCGGGGATGACGAAGACACGACGGGTTCCGGCGGGGACAGGAGGGGCGTGAAGCGGGAGAGGAGCGAGAGGGAGGTCGGGCATCAGGTAGCACACACCTCCGGAGGCCTGAGCGGGGCTTACGGCGGGGTCAGCCCCGGGGTGCCAGGAGCCAAACCCGGCAAGAAAACCAGAGGAAGAGTTAAGATCAAGATGGAGTTCATCGATAACAAACTGAGGCGGTACACAACTTTCAGCAAGAGGAAGACCGGGATCATGAAGAAGGTGAGTGTGGAGGGAAAACCCCCTCAGAGGTCAGAGGTCACAGGGTCTGATGTTTGTTTGTTTGTTTTAGGTGATGATCCCTCAATGCAGAACACTTATTATTACTTATTTAATGGGTGTTAATAGTAGAAGTAGTGTTTCTTGTCAGACTGTGGCTGGTCCTCTTTGGGACCCAGGCCGTCCACAGACCTGCAGGGTCCCCCATTGGGACCCAGCCCGTCCACAGGAAGCAGGTGATCAAAAGAAGAACCTTCTCTTATTTTCTTCATCATTTCAGACTCAGCTCAGCACATCTGACATGAGAGTTAACAGTACTGGAAACTACATTTACTACATGTAGTACTACATAATGAAGTACATTTACTCACGTACTGTGCTTAAGTACAGTTTTGAAGTACTTCCATTTTATGCTACCTTATACTATGTTTCTCTGACAGCTGCAGCTGTTTTGTAGATTCAGATTCATTAATAATACAAAACACAATGATATATAATGATATATAATTGTATAGATTATGATACAACTTTATTGATCTTGATTAATGCCTCAGTGCTGACATTGTAGACCAGGGCCGTCTGAACCATATGGAGAGTCTAGTCCTGAACCATGAGCCTTAGTGAGTGAGTCTGAACCACTTTGTGCTGTAACTTGAATCTGTAGTACGATGATTTTGCCATTAAATGTCACCCAGCAGTAAATATGACTCGTAATGGGAACAGTGAGCTGAAGCCCGGCTGTAAGTCTCAGGAGTTCATCAGGGAGGAGACCGTCAGGGACCCTGTAGAACATGATGCGTTCCCGTGTTCAGAGTCCGAACCTGCTGCTGCTGCTGGGATGAGAGATGAATCACTTCATCCAGCTGGGCGATCCTGGGCCATTCCCATGTGGTTATATCGACACCTAAGGATCACAATAGGAATTGCATTTTAATATAATCGGGCCAAATAACATTTCAGTTTTAAGATAACTCACAGGCCACACGTGCGTCGTAGTTTGGACACCAGAGAAGCTCATCTCACCTGATCTCACTGCAACGAAAGTGACAGCTGGCCAAAGTCTCTGATACTGGAAAAATAAGAAAGTGCTTATTTGTGTGTGTGAATAGTTTCCTGTATTTGGAAAGTGATGCTGATGGAAGATATCCGCCTCTTTCCCACCATTACTGTCTGTGACTCAGCTGTTTGTGCTTTATTGAAACCTGTCTGTCAACACCGCAGCTCCTCAGACCTGCTCTGCTCGCCCCCCTGCAGGCCTACGAGTTGTCCACATTGACCGGTACTCAGGTGTTGCTGCTGGTTGCCAGTGAGACGGGTCATGTGTACACCTTTGCCACCAGGAAGCTGCAGCCGATGATCACATCAGAGACGGGGAAAGCTCTGATACAGACCTGCCTCAACTCTCCGGACTCCCCGCCTCGGTCCGACCCCTCGTCCGACCAGAGGATGAGTGCCACAGGCTTCGAGGAGACCGACCTCACCTACCAGGTGTCTGAGACCGATGGCTGCTCGGAGGTTACCAAGGTAACGCCACATTCAGAGACTAAAGCAGTAAGGTGCGGAGGACAGCACAGTTTAGTGGTATGTTGCTTGGATTATATAGTTCTTCTGTAGTACATACAGATATCCACAGGGGGCGCTGAGAAAACAGTTACTGACCACGTGATTAGTAGCAGGAGGCAGTTCAGCACGGACTTCTCCCACCAGAAGGTTCTGTTACAACGGACCTGCAGACTGCGAGTACTGTTCCGTCAGAAGGTTCTAGTGGGACTTTGGAGTCTGAAACGTGATTATAACAGTAGCTGACTGTTTAGTTGAGCAGCATCTAGTGGACATTGGAGGAACTACAGCTGGTGCTGATTGGCTGCTGAGTCTCAGGTGTTTTCAGGTAGTTTGTGCCTTGCTGTTGAGTCTCTGCTCAGCTTTATCCCTCCTGTCTCCTCCTGCAGGACATGAACAAACCAGCGTTCACCCTGTCCAGCCTGCCCGGCAACACACAGACCACACACTCCTCCTCCTCTTCCTCCCTGTCCATGCAGGTGCAGACCAGCGCCCCCTCCTGGCAGCCACCCTCCTCCTCCAATGGGACTGTGCTGAAGACGGTGCTTCCTGGAGGCTTCACCTTAATGTCAGGTAGGATGGCGGAGCTTCTGAGCCTGCCCTTCATCTTATGTCTGTCTGTTCCATCACTGCCTACACTCAGTTCAATCAATCAATCAATGGATCATCTGCTTATTTCAGACAGATCAGTGAGGACAGTTAAACCAATCAAAATCACACTAAAGAAATAAAAATAAAAACCAGAAGTTCAGAAATGAAAGGTTAGGGTTTCTGTCCACTGAACCACTGAGGGCTTTTAATTTGAAACTGATACAGGAAGTGTTGAGTAGAAATGAGGCTTTGTACTAAAATATGAGTGCTCCGACTCATCAGACACCTTCTACAGGTAAATAAAGGCCCTGTCACTCTTTGAGGAGACAGTGTGCTGAGTCACACTGATCATTATTTTCATTATCAATGGCAATAATCTGATGATCATTTTATTGATTAATTGTTTGGTCCGCATAATTGTGGAAAACGACTGTGTCGTGTGTCGATGGTAACTCAGGTGATCTGAAGGGAATACGTTAGTGTCGAGCTTCTTTCACACCTTCCTGCTGCTAACCTGTCTCTGGACCCGCCCCCCTCCCTCACCTGTCCACAGGTGCCTCGCTGCCCCCTGGCACACACACCATCCCCCTCAGCCAGCTGCAGGGCCAGCCTCTGGCCATCCAGGGCCCC
Organism: Gadopsis marmoratus; assembly: GCA_036023855.1. Classification (NCBI taxonomy): domain Eukaryota; kingdom Metazoa; phylum Chordata; class Actinopteri; order Centrarchiformes; family Percichthyidae; genus Gadopsis; species Gadopsis marmoratus. Next base: position 7,114 of record JAVQJF010025533.1, on the reverse strand, counting down.
GTGGCCCCAGGTCCCGCTGCCACGCTGCACGCTCCGCGCACACAGCCGACCACGCTGCTCCGCCTCCCCGCCACCGTGTCACTGTCAGGTCAGCTGCCACGCCCACCTGAGAGTGTGTGTGCGTGTGTGTGTGTGTGTTTGCCACCTGAACTCAGCGTACCTGCTGATACAGAGAACTGGCGTGATGTCAGTCCTGATCTTAGGTGTGTTCAGACACAGTGCGGCCGGTGTACAACTGTACAGACGTAAGCTAACTAGCAACTTGCCAGCCAGCCAGTCCAGGTGAGCGGGTGGCTAATATTCAGTCACACGTTAATATTGATAATGATTGATGATGTTATGCACCTGTGTGTTCATTAGGAGGTGGAGTCTCTCAGCAGCTGCAGACCATCCAAGTTCAGCCCAGCAGTCAGGAGACCTCCACCAGTCAGAGCAGCTCAGACATCCACATCCCCGTCTCCTCCACAGGTGAGAACATAGCTCCGCCTCCTCACCTCCTCACCTCGCCTCCTCTGTTTAGTTTCTTGTTGATCCTCGTCACTTCCTGCTGTCAGTCAGGATGGTAAATGGACTCTTTCTTATATAACGCTTTTCAATCTAAGTTTAGAACAGTAGTCTAATTCACCCATTCACACACCGATGGGGACACAGTTGCCATGCTGGTCATGTGGACAGCAGGGGCTGGGATCGTACCACCAACCCTGGGGTTAATGGACGACCGCACTACCCTCTCAGCCACAGCCGCCCATGGATGCAGCTGTTTACGTGATGATGGATTTTAATTATTAAGATAATTATAATCATTATTTAAAACCGTTTCTACCTGCTGGTGACATGGCAGCGGTCCGACCTGCAGAATGATCAGAGACGGCCTTGAATGAAACTCTTCTGATTGGATTACTTTAATCTGTCTGTCTGTCTCCTTCTGTAGCTGCTCTTCCTGCCTGCATCGTCTCGTCCTCTTCCTCCTCCTCCTCCTCAGTGGCAGGTCACATGATGTATCCCGGCGGTCACACGGTGATGTACGCTGCACAGACGCCCTCACTGGCCGACGGCAGCCTGGCTGTCCTCAACACCTTCCCCGCAACAGGCCACGCCCACTCACACGAACCCGGTACGACCCCACTGCCATGGAGATACGTATCATTAGATATCTGGTGCACTTCTATCATTATCAATATTACTGTCAATCATGATGTCGGCTTTCAGGCACTCTCCCGCAGGTCTTCCTCACCTCACTGCCTCCGGTCGGCGCTCAGATCCCGGTGTCTGCAGTCCAGCTCCACCCGGTACGGAAAACGCAGTACTACACATACTGCAGCAATACTACACATACTGCAGCAGCAGCTGGGGCTCTGACGTCTGTCTGTGTGTCTCTGTCTGTCTGTCTTCAGATGGTGATCAGTCAGCAGAGCAGCAGCAACCTGACAGAGCTGCAGGTTGTCAGTCTGGACATCCACCAATCAAAAGACGACTGACCGTCACATGACTCTCACACACCCACACATACGTCATCAAACACTTGGATTTTTTTCTTCCCTTTTCCTGCAGTCGTGTGATGATGCAATCAACTTCCTGTTGTTTGTTTTTCATTATAAACAACAACAGTGAGTCATATTCGTAATGTTCGTGTGTGTGTGCGCTGAATAGTATTTGTCTCATGAATGTATCTTTGTGTTTCACTTCATGATTTAACAGCTAAAAGTGGCGTCACCATGGCAACGCTCATTAAAGGAGCCTCGTCACAGTTCTGCGCCGCACTTTTTACAATCGTACAGAAACCCACCCAAGTGGGGGAATGTTGAGTTTAGTGACCCGAACATTCAGTTTCCTCTTTCTGCTGTTTGTTTGCACACATTGCATCATTTCCTGTTCGTACGAATCATGACGTTCGTGGAGTATTCAAATGTGTACATTCAGAAACACAGAACTGGAATCGGTTCCGTGTGTAAGGACATTATTCATCAGATGTCATTAGGAGCCGAGATGAATCTGATCAAAAACAATCATGTATCAGATATAACTGTTGTGTATTTCTACTGTGAACAGCATATAAAGTACACACTGTACACGGTTGACCTCGTTTAAGGACACTCGGTCATCTGACAACCGATGTATTGATGAGTTCAGTCATCAGAAGACAAACAGGACGCAGACATGGACTCTGAGCTGATCTCAGTCTGGTGAATCATTTCAGTCCTGGTCTGATGTGGTCTGGATTCAGCTTGAGGATCAATTTTATAAACTACAAAAGTTTTTTTTAGACCTTCTGACCTTTTTAAAGCTGAAGATATTTTTGTTGTTTGTGAACAAAGTGAAGCAGGTCGGCCTCAGCTGTCAGACCTCTGAGCTCCTCGTGTTTTCATTTGTGTTTCCTCTGATCAGAGATGATGAAATCAATCAATAAAAAAGACTTTTGGAGAGAAAATGTGTCTTTGTGATGTTCAACCATCTGGAGGCACTGAGCAAAGCTGGAGTACCAACCACGCAACTTCCCAGGGCCCCCAGACCCTCGGGCCCTCAAACTGGGAGCTCTGGGAATACGATCTAAAATAAAGTACTTTATATACTTTAAGGTGGCTCCTGCATTTTGACTCAACCATGAGGCTCCGTTTAACAGAGTGTCAGAAACCAGTCATGGTCCTGAGGGCGGTGCTAGAAGAAGCACTCTGACCTTTTACTATGTGAGAATGCAGTGCATGTACACATACATACATATATATATATATATATATATATACACATATGGGGTCCAAATATGTGACACAATGATCTCAAAGGAACAGCTTAACATTTTGGGAAACACCTTTCTTTTTGGGAATTCTGACTAAAAGTTCAGCTGCAGTTTTTACACCAACAAAGAATATTTCACCTGTAATGACCATAATCTGCACATGACTCTTAAAATAACTTCTTATTTTTCTGTTTTTGTGACCACAGAAAGAACAACAAAATAAATCTTTCAACGCGCCAGTCAGAGGGACACCTGTACTGTTTGTAGTACTGTCGACAGTATTACAGGCAGTACAGGTTACTGTCTGTAGTACTGTGGCAGTACAGACCGTCCCTGTTGTCTCCTGTGGTGGACACGAGCAGTCACACCTGTGTGGGAGAATACACATTTATATTTATGAAAAAACTCCAGATTTAATTAATTCTATTAAACAGTTCATTGACGGTCAAATTTTCACTCTTATTCACGAAGACAGATTTTATTACATATGACCTCCCGCTACTGCCTTTACTTAATGGATGTGACGTCATGCATCTCGTCGCTTACAGTGCTCGTCATCTGCGCGACACGTGAGGTCTTTCTTTCCCCGTGTTAGCAGTTAGCAGTGCGGCGCGGAGCGCAGAAAGTTTGAGGTTTTTCTTTTTACCTGATTCTCGGTGAGTTTTAGCTGAATAAAGACCCCAGAGGACGATGGCAGCTGCCGGTACACAGGGCAGGAAGAGACTCCTGAGGGAAGAGGACATGACCAAGGTGGAGTTTGAAACCAGCGAGGAGGTGGACGTCACCCCCACCTTCGACACAATGGGCCTCCGAGAAGACTTGCTCCGCGGCATCTACGCCTACGGTAGGTCGGGGATCCGCGCGGCCTCCGGGTGGACATTTGGCTCAGGATGCTAAAGCTAACTGTTCATCACTGATGTTTTTAAAGCCACGAATTAAATAAAATAGCGTCGACTTGACTAACTGCATAGTGTTATTAAGGGTTTAGATATGTATTATTAACTCTCAAAATGTGTCAATTTTGTTATTAACGTGTTTCCGGTAACGTTACTCAGGTTAGCATTAGCCATTCTTGCTAACATGGTGTCTGCGCCGTTTACCGTGGAACTGAGTAAAACACCCGAGAGCTTCACGCCGTTCAGATAAATTCAGTATGTTTGGTTGGAACTCGTGCTCAAACTGTGTTTTGCTTTAGTTAACTTAGCTGGCGGCGAACCTCTATTAAACGTTGAGCACTGATGATGGCGTCCCAGTTACAGGAGCAGACAAGTATGGCGTTAGATTTCTGTCAGAACGCGCGCGCGATAAAACATGCTCACGAGCAAGTTACAGTTCACGCGAGCAGATAAGTTGGTCGTGAGCATGTTTTATTTCTGACAGAAATCTAACGTCATAAACAAGCAATGAAAAATGATATAATGTCGGTGTGTCAACTCTTAGTAAGTTTATTTCAGACAGTCTGCTGTGTTTTCCCACCAGACTGCGGGTTAAATACCTGCCGGGGCTCGGTGCAGTTCGGTGCAGGATGATATAAAACAGGTGAATTGGTCGAACACCGCATGTCCTGTTGTCCATATGATGCTGGTCTGCAGCAGTTACTGAATGTGTGATCATAGACTCAACCTCCCAGAATGCTTTGCTGCTGCAGGCTGGACTCATCCTGTGTGGTATAATAATAAGAAATTATATCTGGGACTCATTTTATTTTATGACATTACAATGAATTCCAAAAAGACTGAGTTATTAGTAGAGATGGGAAGTTTTCCTGTGTTCCACTTGTGTGATATTCCTCTTGTGATATGCAAGGACTTAAACTCTCTTGGCCATTTTCTCACTGATTTGAGTGAATTCAATGTTATTTAGTGCAAAGTCATCAAGCAGTTCTCTACCTTTTGCAGTGTTTCCCTCAGGATTTCATGAGATCCTGGGGGGAGGACTCGGTGAACACTACAGTACATGCTGTGGAATAGATGGTTTTTATCAAATTACTGCTTTCAGACACCAACGTCATGAAAACTGTTATTAAATCAAACATTGAGCTTCAGGGGAAAAGAGCACGGATGATATTCCATCTATCGAATGTAAAGAATGTGACTGCTGTTTAGACCATCATGGGCTAAATCAGGGGTGTACACCCCTTTTGACACCCCAACATGATCTACCAACCCCCCAAAAAACCCAAATCCTGTTTGACACAATTAAAAATAAATAGATGTCGTATTTCTTTTGTTTTGCTTGGCTTTGATTTGGTTTTTTAAATACCATGAATCATTTTCAATAATAGAATTATAATCCCCCCACAGCACAATATATTTTCGGGTACCTACATTATTCTGATGACTTGCACTGAATGTAGTCAGCCAGTTGCATCATCTGGACAGTAGCTGGTCTCAAGCAGACCTCCAGGTGATCATCAGTCGTGGTTGAACGGTATTTGGACTTAATAATCTTCATGTGGGAAAAGGCTGACTCACATAAGTCGAGCCGAAAAATTCAGTAAATGAGGCAGCACATTTCCTCATGTTTGGATACTTTTCCTCCGTGAGCAAGTTTCAAAACTGTCCAGCATCGGCCCGCGACTTCAACTGAATATCAGCCTGCAGTGATGAGATCTCATCCTCCAGCGCTGATGGGTTCATGTGAAACAGTGCTGCGATTTTTGAGGCCACGGAATCGACCTCAGTGTCTTCTCCAAATGGAAAGTACATGAATGTAGCGATCTGGTTGAGTAAAGCAAAGTCTTGAAAATGTTTGTCAAAGTCTGACTGGACATTTTCAATCTGCTCTGTCAAGTTGCACATGTTCCTTTCCTTGCTTCTCCAGCTCAGAAGAGATGTTTTGGAAGTTTCCAGAATCGTGGCGCTGCAGCTTTGAAGACAGCAGTTGTAGTTTTCCTTTGAAAGCATTAACTGAGCTCATCATGTCGACCACAGTTTTGTTTTTTCCTTGCAGCTTTAAATTAAGCTCATTCAACATGTTGGTCAGATCTGTTAAAAATGCCAAATCCACCAGCCGCTGGTCATCATCAAGTTGTTTGTATTCTGCATGTTTACTGTTGAGGACAAACTCCTGTATCTCAGGTAGAAGCTCTCGAAATCTCTCGAAAAAGAAAATCTCGAAAGAATTTGCCCGTACTCAGCCATCTGACCTCGGGGTGTAGCCAGAGGTCGTTGTGGTTGCAGTCAGCCTCCTCCAGATACGGACCAAACGGGGAACTCTGAAGAGCTCTGCCCGACTAGAATCCATGACCTCTTTCATGTTCAGGATTTTGGCACATAATGCATGTTGGTGTATTATGCAGTGATAGTTAAGGAAGTCTGGAAATGTGTCATCCTCTTTGCATTTGGCAGTAAATCCATTAGAGCGGCCCACCATCGCAGGTGCTTCATCCGTGGTGACTGATACTTAGACATTGGGAGCTGGGTTTTGTCAGCAAAGTTTTTGAATGTCTGAAAAATGTCCTCAGCCCGAGTGTGTCTTTCCATTGGTAACATGGCTAATAGTTCCTCTTTTGCTGTCATGTCTTTGAACAGCATCCTAATAAAAATGCACACTTGTGCTGTATCACTTAGGTCTGTGGACTCGTCGAGCTGCAGTGAGAAACACTCGCAATGTCCTTCCAAAGTTGCTACAGCGCCGTGTAACTGTGCTTCTGCATAGCTGAATGGCTTTGATGGCGGATACTAGTTCAGGTTTGCTTTCAAAATCCCGAAACGACGAGTCTGCTGACTCAACGAAGGCCTCTTTTACCATTTGTCTGTCTTGGAAGGACTTCTTTTGTTTGATGATGGTATGACTCACCCGGAATGATGCTTCGGTGGCTGCCTTTGCTTTTGAAGTCAGCTTTATGAAAAGTGACTGCTGTTCTATTAACTGCAATTTCAGTTCCCTCACCTTTTTGGCTTTTGGCAGGAAGTCACTGTCATAGTTCTTATGAAGGGTTCGAAAGTGTCTCCACATTTCCTTTCTTCAGAATAGCTTTGCTAGTTTGGCAGATCAGGCAAACGCACTTCAAATAGGACATGGTGGAAAAAGGTCTTCCTCCACTTCCGCATGGAAGTGGTACGTTTTCGACTTCTTACTTGGTCCCGCACTCATTTCTTTCATTCATTCATTATCCATACTGCTTATCCCGAAGGGTTGCAGGGGGGGGCTGGAGCCAATCCCAGCTAGCATCCTGCACTCATTTTTATATCTTTATTTTCCTATTGCATATAAACTTAAATTGGTAGGCTAGGTCGCTACAAATAAATGCGGTTAGCTCACTAGTTTTCTGTTAGCTTTGCATTCTGGGTTTTTTAGTTGTTATGGTAACTTAATGTAACAAACTTCTCAACAGCAGCAGACTGGCCGCTCTTTATGTCAGTCAAGTGGTTAAGT